>JAAXYW010000390.1:0-39477 GCA_036851895.1 Orthonychiurus folsomi | reverse complement strand
TTTTAAAAGTCGAGTCGGTCGGACTTGAGTCGGTCGGGATTTTTAGCGGTCGGGTTTTAGTCGGTCGGGCTTTTGAAAAAGTCGAGTTGGTCGGGTTTTAGTTGGTCGGGCTTTTTAAATCGGCTGACCGACTCACCTCTATTCAGGACCTAACATATCTTACGGTTCTATTTCTATTCCATGAGCTTCCGCAAATTTGTGAACATTCTGTTTACTATAAACTCATCTTAATCTCAACATTAGTCATTAGGTCTGCCTGGGGATTGAAAATTGTGCGCGAGCTGAACTGTGGAAACCGAACTAATTACTGTACAAATTATTACTCATTGTTTAATATGAGGCTGCGCGCCGAGAACTAGAATTAATTTATTTCTAAAAGGACCAGCCAGTCAGGGCAGCCATTATAATTTAATTCTAACCCTTTCGCAAGCGCTAAATGCTGGTTTGATGTTTGTATAATAATAATTTATTATTGTTCTCCTCACAGATTTTTCTTTCCTGTGTAATTTCTGTTTATAAATGAATTTGAATTAGCAATTCTGTTTTCTCTGTCTGAATCAAATGGCTCATATTGCACTTGTGCTTCAAACCACGTTCAGTATTGAAAAAATAAAAATTAACATTCTAATAATCATTATCTCCTTTCAAAGCCCCTGGTAAATCTCAATAATTTGTGAGTAAGCCAAAAAAACGCCAGTTGGATATAAATTGAATAAATAATTATTAAAATCACACGGGTCTCAAAATGCAAAACAAGCAATTATTCCTATTTACATACTTAATTTCTACATATTTTTCCTTTGTCTCTCCAAATCCACATCACATCTTCACACCCGACCCGCATATGCCACATCCCGCTAAATCTTGTTGAACAGACATCTTTCCATTGTTCATTCATCACTTTCACTTCAAAATTAACGCAAAGGAGTGGGTGGGGTGACAGGAACCGGAAACGGATGAAGCCTATAAACTAAACGTTCCTCATTACTCTTAATTGTGAACGGGGTTTGGGTTTAGTGAATGCATGCTTTGCTTAACAAGAATTTATTTCTCTCCTTCCTCCGAAAATTTGCTGCAGCCAGCAGCCCATATGTGATTCGTATGTGCAAAACCAGAGGATTTCGCTGGTGTGCGTCTGCCTGTTGTACGTGTAGTAGCAGTGCTGCTGCTGCTGTCACAAGAAAAACCGGGTTCAACGAAATACACACACAATACATAACGAGACGAGCTCACATGCCGCAGTCAGTCAGTCGGAGTGCAAGTGCAATTGGCCGAGTTTACAAAGTTCTTCCTGTTCTGTGTGGCGGGACACGTGACGGGTTTTCGGTGAGTTCAAACATTTTGTATTGATTTTAATTAAAGAATATCTCAATTGACAATTTGCAATTGGTAGGAGGGCTTTTCGGTTGCAACAGCAGGTACATTTGTGATTATACTGCAAGCTGGGGCTTTCAGAACCGTCTGATTAGTCACCTACCATTTCTGAAAAAAAGTTGTGTTCATCCGCGTTGTTTACATTGACGTAATATGTAAATCCGGATCATCTTTAGCATTTAGACAAGACGAAATCCTGGCGTGTGGGCTGTTAATAAGCTTAGTAAGTTTTTGCTCTTATAATTTGTTTTGCGAATTTTAAAAAAAATGTTCATGTTTTTGAACAAAAATTATGGCCTCTTTCTTTTCTTTCATTGTCCTCTTGCCTTGAAGTGGTACAGTGATTGACAACTAAGCCGCCTTACTGCCTGCCAGGTACCATGCCAGTTGGAAAATTTAATACACTTTTTAAGTTTGGTGAAGTGCAAATTGACGATTTCTTCTAATGTTCTCAGAGTTCTCCCCCTTGTTTGTTGTACTCCCTCCTAATTCAATATTTATTTAACCTTCAATCTCACTCACCCAGGAAATTGATCATTAAGATCGAAACTTCTAGTTGGTTAATTTTATTTGGGCTTTTAATTATCGGATGAGGTTGTATATACTTAGGTCATCCTTGAACTTACTCATGAATATGCTTGTTATGTTTTGTTAATTGCAGAGCAATGCAAAACTGAAAACTCAAGAGGCTGCTTATCTGTGCTAGGGAATGTATGCACTCACCAAAGCGAACACCGACGACGAGATGGATTAATAAATTGTTTACTTTCACACTCAAATATTGGGACAACTTGCAGCCTCTATTGTAATCTAATCAAAGAAGATTACGGTTTGCGCAAGAAATACCTTCAGATACCTTATCGCGAATCAAACCAGTAATCTCACCCAAGGCAGACAACGTTAACTAGCTACAGGGTACACCAAAGTTTGTTCGCTTTATTAGTGGAAATATTTAATGTGTGTACAATAATTTCGCATTAGTGATGATGAAGGAACTCCTTTTATAATTTTCTTTTTAATCGGGCATTCCAGCTTCAAATAACACTACTAAGCGAAAAGTGATTGTTGGGTTTTAAAAAACTTAAAAAGTGATCTACCTTCCGGTTAATTTGTGAATGGGAAAGCTGGAGTAACTTTTTCGGCATTCGCAATTTCATCCCAGAAGGTTCCCCGCCGAGATCATTCTCGGGAAATTAAGCAAACCTGGAAATTAAAAGAAATGGACTTTGTGCAAAGTTTAGAAGATTGGGCAAGGGATAAGCCTCTGAGTATTTTACAGCTTGATCCAGCTGATCGAGCAGTCCTGAGAATTGCAGGTGAGAAATTTTTCTTGCTTTTAAACTTAAAATTTAAAACCGATCAGAGAGCCAGTATCTGCTCATTATGCCACGAAGTTTGTTCACATTGTTAGTCGCAAGCAAGGTTAAATATAACTTCGTCGGTGCAAAAAGGGAATTTTCACGATAATCTGTCTTACCCAATCTTGGGTCATGACTCGAAGGCCTGCTACGTTATCCATACGTTTGTTTTATTCCGTTTTTCTGATTGCTTATAGCTGAACAGAGGATCCACTGTTTTTCAAGGTGCTGACAATATCCGTAAAAGGAAAGGAAAGTGTAAATTCAAACTAAGGCTAACCTTTAGCAGCTTGAGGTGTAGGAAATATACTATTGTAACTCACCTGACAAATGGGCGTGCGTTTAGCTCACATTTGCTATATGTTAAATAACCAAATTTAAAACTTGCTAAAATTTGCTGATTGCAACTGTACGTACACCGTACTTCTGCTTATGGTTCTGACAATGATATTTTACTTTCCGAATAGACGAGCGAGATGCTATCCAGAAAAAGACGTTTACGAAATGGGTGAACATGCACTTAAAGAAGGTCGGTCAAATTATTTGGAATCTCTTTAAAGCGTTCAGAATCTTGTTTTGAAATCAATTTTGGAATAATTGTTGATTTGACTTGTTGTTCACAGATCGGAAGGCGTGTTGCAGATTTATTCGAAGATCTTGAAGATGGGCACAATCTGCTCTCGCTGTTGGAATTACTTGCCAGTGAGCATCTGGTAAGCATCCGATTATTTTATCACTGCACACATACATATTTATTTTTAGTTAATACGTTCAAATTTCAAACAATGTTGCTCGTGCCTGCGTTTTTTCACGTAGCCATCGCGAGTGGATTCTTTTCAGATTTTGGAGCAATTTATTTGTCCCTTAATCTATTTGTTTACAAATATGATGTGAATCAAAATATTACTTTTTGCTTTACTTTACTTTAGCCTCGTGAAAGGGGAAGAATGCGATTTCATATGTTGCAGAATGTTCAGACTAGCCTTGATTTTCTGAAACATCGAAAGGTGAGGACAGAAACATTGTTGTGTGCTATGTTTTTTATCTTAACTTATTACGTTTCAGCTCTATTTAGATTAAACTACATATAGCTCTCTTTGTAAAGCTACCTAATTTTTTGATTTTAGATCAAGTTAGTGAATATCAGAGCGGAGGATATAGTTGATGGAAATCCCAAGCTCATTCTTGGATTGATTTGGACCATTATACTTCATTTCCAGGCAAGTCTGATTTCTAAACTCTTTACTTCGAACGTAGTAGAATTATTTGCGCGAAATCTAAGTGTGTTGTTGATGGCAAGCCGTCATCGGGTTTAAGTGTAGAAATGAAATCTTAGTTTGCTCTAGCCGCAACTCATTAACATAACAATCCAATATCACAAATGTATTGGAATAGAACCTGGACACTTCACAGGAACATGAGCTTTTGCTTGTACTGTCTGTCCGAGTCTCGAGCCTTTATTTTGCACACAATTATTGCTAACAGTGCGTCGATTAGAACAAGATTCGATTTCTATTTTCGGCCAACTTTGACGGAATTGCTTACTTAGTCACTAGTCCTTGTCTATCGGGATCTCATTTATGTAGCATACATAATTATATTAACTTTGGGCACGTGCAACTTGAAACCTCGATTAGTAAAGTGTAAAGGCAAATGAACAATCCACGGATGCATTAAAAATAGACTTAAGTGGCTCAGTTGAAATAACTCAAAGGTTTGTACCAATTAACTTCACAGCCCAGCTTCTCGAGAAACAAAGGCATTGACAATTGGCACACCCACACTATTTCTTAAGCCATTGAGAGATTGAGTGCAGAGAGCTTTTTACACTTGGAATTTTTTAGTGTTGGCCGAGAGGGCCGGCTTTAACTAGGTAACAATGGGTAACAGGTGAGTTGAGTGGGAATTGGGTTGGCGGAGGGGATCAGCTCGAAGCATATGCCCTAGCTGATATTCAGCCAGGTCGTGCTTAATGTCCATGCACCCATCCCAAACCCTGTACTTGTTTACTATGCGAGATTCCCAGATATGTAATGAGATGGTTATAGGTGTGAGCTCATTGTAAAAAGTGCTGCTTGCCCTTAAATTCAGGTTGTATTTGACTTGATTGTGTGTTAAATTACAAGTTCATCTTTGCGTTTACCGCCAATGACAGTTCTGTCAAAACTCGTTTAGTCTTATTTGTATTACTAGGCTATGGGTAG
Organism: Orthonychiurus folsomi; assembly: GCA_036851895.1. Lineage (NCBI taxonomy): Eukaryota > Metazoa > Arthropoda > Collembola > Poduromorpha > Onychiuridae > Orthonychiurus > Orthonychiurus folsomi. Next base: position 34,541 of record JAAXYW010000390.1, on the reverse strand, counting down.
TGGTTTGTGGAGTGTCTTAAACTCATTTCCGTAACTAAATAGCAATTCTTGATTTCATGGTACAGGCGAGTTGGCAAATAAGTGATTCAAATTGCAATGTTCTGTATGATACTTAGGACAGGAACTGAGATAGCAGGCGTAAATTAAATAACTCCAGAAATAAGCGTACATTTCCCTTATGTTCTCAGGTTAGGTCCTGATTAAAATGTTTGAAGTTTCCTTTAAGATGGATAAGAATAAATTGTATGTAATTCAATGCAACCGATCCACTATATATTGTTTACCGCTTGGGGTAGTACAACAGAATGCCAAGATAGCTCTACAGCTGACTGCCTGGCTCCACGGAATTGAGAATATGCTATGATTTACTATTTTGATAACGTTCTGATATGTCATACTTGAGACGGAAATAACTAAACAAAGTGGCGCCGATTATTTTGACAATTTTACCGAATCGTGTTTGCTGGTTTCCGAAAGTTTTGAGAAAAAATAATGTCGTTATACCAGTTTGTCCGTGGCCCACGCCTGTTTATTCAGGCAGGTAGGGAGCAGTCCGATCCTGATAATGTGCATCAAAATGATTATGAAGAAACCTTCGAGTACAGACGAAACTCGAACAAATCTTCGATGGAAGATATTATCCTACCAGTGCGAACCCATCGCCTCTTTAGTACTAAATCCCATGGGACCGCATCACTGACAAATCGTACCTCGAGAAAAATGGGCCACAGATCATTTACACGAAAAATTGTTAAGAAAACTACAACTCTTACACGGGGAGAGGAATTAGTTGACACCGAAGGCTCTTATAAGCACTATGGAAGCTTACCTCACTCCGAGCACGATTATGAAAACCCTTGGAGTATGACTACTTCGGAAATGTTTAGTGGACCCCTTGCAATATCGCATGCCAGCAGAGAGTTCGGAAATTTAAGTTCTGAAAAAATAAATAGCAACTTGGATTTACGTGATGCATACCCCTCGCGTTCTAATCGCAATTATTCGGAGGTACTTTTGATTACGTTTAATGGTAGATATAAGGTAAACTATATAACTAATGACTTAAATATGCATATTTGGTGTCTCAACAATTTGTAGAGTACACACGCGCTTAGAATTACATTCCTTGTTTCTAAATTGTAGGGATAATCGTATTTTTTTTAAACTCTCTTATCAGATTTCAGATATTGTCGTGGGGCTAGATGCAAATGTTTCGGCTAGAGATGCGTTGTTGAAGTGGGCACAAAAATCGACATCCAACTATCCCGGAGTTAGAGTATTTGATTTTACAAAGTGCTGGAGGGATGGTTTGGCGTTCAATGCTATAATTCACCGAAACCGGCATGTGACCTTTTTTTTAAACCTGTTTAAAATACATAATTACAAGAATGAACCAGAATTGTACTAAGTTTGTATTTTATATGTTAGACCCGATTTGGTTGATTGGCCTGATATTAAAAGAAAGAATCCGAAGGAGAGACTTGAACATGCTTTTCATACAGTGGAGAAGGAAGTTGGTGTGACTAGACTGATTGATCCCGAAGGTTTGTATTTTTATACAATTCTTTCCGTTTGCTCTATTTACACTCAATGTGCTCTTACGTACCCAGAGAACTCAAGTACATGTTAAATTGTTTGTCTAAATGTTTCAGATGTGGAGACATCTAATCCCGATGAAAAAAGCCTAATAACATACATTTCATCTTTGTACGATGCTTTCCCTGACCCACCTGAACGGCAGCCGCCATATGATCCGGTATGTATATCTCAGATTAGTGGTGTACACTAATAAAATTCTGTGTAGATTTTGTAATTTCTACTGATTACACATAAATCAACAACGTATTCTAAATTTGTTCAGGAAACGCAGAAGAAGTGGGAAGAATATCAACTTTCGGCAACTGATATGTACAACTGGATTCATCAGAGTTTGGACACGCTTAGCCGGCGGAATATTTCATCATCTCTAGTCGAAATGAGGAAGCTTGCTGCTGATATAAACCGATTTCGCCTTGAAGAAATTCCGCCAAGGGCGCGGGCTAAGCAAAGGCTTAGTCATTTATTTAAGGATATTGAGGTAACAAAACAAGTTGTTCAAGTTATTTTAAGTATAGCAACATGTTGAAAATTTCAACTCAATTATATTTCAAGCAAATTATCTACGAGGAAGATTGTAAAGAGCTGCTTCTTGACAACATGGAGAGTACTTGGCAGAGTTTAATTGCTGTTTTTCAAGAGAAAGACCGGCTGGTTCAGGATGAAGTCAGCAGACTTGAAAAATTGCAGAGACTTTCAGAAAAGATTAGTCGCGAAGTCAGGCAAGTTGAGACTTCATTAGATGAAATTGAGTTCCGTATTTCGGATGAGGCTGATCGGATCGGTCGACTGGATCCTGTGGATTCAAAATACAACTGTGATCGCTTGGAAGTAGACTTACAACTTGTAGAAGAAAATATTAAGTCAATGCTGGCAGACGTCGAGTACCTCAAAAGTAGTAGATTCAAGCACGCTAACCAAATGCATGGAATGTAAAGAACTTTATGAAATTAATGTGTTTCTGTATACAAATTTATAGCCCGGATTTTCTCATGTGTTTTAAAATTTGTCTGTTTCCAAAGGGTACAGCATGTTCACCGAAGATGGAATGCCCTCTTTGGTAGCTTTTACATGAAATTTCAAAAAGTTTTATTGGCACCTCCAATTAGTGATAGCACTCACCAGTCAAAGGCATTGTCGGAAGCACAACTCTTTGAGACAAACACACATTTCCGCCTTCTGAGTGAAATTTGGGAAACATTATCAAAGAAACAGGTTGGAAAGAAGATAGCACGTTCTAGACAAATAGTTCTGTTTTGTGTGTGCCACATTTTTTTATTTCTGGTTGTTAAATTTGCTGTTATGTTTGATATAGAAACACTTGTCTGAAGAATATATCGGAATGGACCTTCCTGCAGCGCAGACTGAGTTAGAGAAGCAACGAACGGAGCACAACTCGTTGGCAGATTGTGAGGCACAGATTCAAACCTGCATTCACGCAAAAGTGAGTTCTAGATTACAAACCCTGTAGGTGTTGTCTCATTTATGTATTGTCTGGATATGTTAAGAATTTGTTTCATGGAGAAGAATTGCGATTGTACATCAAACACTTGGCTGCAGCTCAAAGGTTGTTTTCAGAAGTACTAGAAACCTCCAGGACATGCTGCTCAAACCTCGAGACTTTGATTGATTTTATTCGAAACGCAACTAACGAACTTGTTTGGCTCAACGAAAAAGAGGAGTGTGAGATAACCAGGGACTGGGCTTCAAAACAATTGAGTTTGGTCGCAGTCGAGAAGTATTACCAGGTAAAAATAAGCTTTCCCATTTCTCCTGATGTGTGGAGTAAGGAGCAACTCTTATTCGTATATTACAGACCCTGATCAGTGAGTTGGACAGCCGCGAGATCCAATTTAACTCATTACTTGACCGCGGAGAATCGCTCGTTTTGCAGAGTCATCCAGCCTCCAAGTGTATTCAAATGTACATGTCCACAGTGCAAGTACAATGGGCATGGCTGCTTCAGCTCACCATGTGTTTTGAGGTGCATTTGAAGAATACGTCATGCCACCATCAATACTTTGCAACAGCCCGAGAATGTCAGGAAAGTATTTCAAGGTGAAACATCTCCATATTTTGTTGCATTCTGAGTTTGCAGTGCCCTTACAATTATTGTATTGTACAGGATACATGAAAACCTCAATTCGGTTTTCAACACGTCAGACTTTGACTTAGATGAGGGTGAATTACTTCTAAAGGACATGCAAGGCATAAGAGAAGATTTGACGAGATTTGGGGTAATACTTGACGATCTATCTGGGCAATGTCAAGATATTATTCCGTTAAAACAACGCAAACTCGCTTTACCGAAGCCGACTTTTGTAAACGCAATATGTAACAGCCAAACAACAGTAAGTAATTTACAGTTGTTTGCTTTAGAATTTCAGCTCCTCATCGGGATTGGGATGTATAATTTAAATAACTAAATTTCTTCCTTAGATCAAAATATACAAAGACGAGAGGTGTATTCTGCGCGACAATAGTCAGAAAGTGCATTGGAAGGTGGTGAACTCGTCAGGAGAAGAGGGATTAGTTCCAGGTGTTTGTTTTCTCATCTCACCACCAGACAAGGAAGCCTTTGATGTTTTGGAAAAGCTACGAATCCAATATGACCAAGTAGTAAATCTTTGGCAGACCAGGCAGTTAAAGATGCGACAAAATATGATTTTTGCTACTATTAAAGTGGTTAAGTGTTGGGATTTGAATCAATATTTGGCAATGGGCATTGATCAAAGAAGTGCAATTCGAAGGGCTCTGAATGAGGATGGTGAAAAACTGATATTGGAAAACGATTCAACCGATTCTGGACTGAAGAGGCTGCAAGACGAGATAGATGATGTTAATAGGCTTTTTGATGACTTTGAGAAGAGTTCCACAAATGGAAATGGTAACCAATTTAACAATTTTTCAAACTCCTAATCATTGCATTTTAACTAAGCAGAATAATAGTAATGTTCAGCTTATGGCATTAACTACAGTGTTAAGCAATGCCAGCTGTGCTGAATAAACCCCTGCGTACTCTCGTTCTTGCTTAAATTAATAGAGTTGTATTGTTTTTAGGCCTTCAAAGTAATGTGCAGAATGTTTCAGTCCAGCCAGCCAAACTGCAGGCAGATTTGGACAGCATGGAGCAAATTCTAAGAAATCGTGTTCATTCAGCGGTGCCGAGAAATTTGGATTCTCTTGAAACATCTGTTATTGAGCACAAGGATTTTGAACTTAAACTGCAGTCATTTGAAGTTCTAATAAAGTCTGTGCAGAGTACGTTGGTAAACGACTACCAGCAAACGCCAACTTCAAGAAATGAGCTGACGAAGTTGAGTTCAAGTTGGGAACGGATTTGGAGTCTTTCGCATCTATATGTTGAGCGTCTAAAATGCATCGAAATTCTTCTGTCCAACTTGGAAGAGCTTGTAGCGAAGGTGTCGGAATATGAATTGAAACTGGTGTCTTACGAGAATGTGATGATTGCTGACGAAAACCTAAAAACGGTAATTAGTTGCAAATTATTCTGTGAATGTTTTGTGTGTTGTGAACTCGATTACATGCTGTAGGTTTTATTTTGTCGTTAGGTGTGCAACGACTTGCGAGCTTTAGAGAAGATTTTTACGCTCAATCAATTCCGAGTTATTCAACTAAGTGAAGACGTTAAAAATGTGAAAGATGTTGTAGAAAAATCTCGTGGTGAACATAGTAATCACTCGGATGTCATCAAATTGTCAGACCGTGTTTCCAATGTTTCTGAGCGATGGGCAAGCACAATGTCAGAAGTTGTGGATAGGTATTATTTTATTAAATTCATGTAGTTATTGATTTGCTCACCAAACAGCGCATAATATCTGTATACTTTTTAGGATCTTTTTAGTTGAAAAAATATGTGAGCTGAACGCCGAATACCGTCCTAGTTATGAAATGGAGATGAAAGGACTTTCCGGAATTGAAATGGTTCTAATGTCTGAAGATGAAGCGAGCCCTGCAAGGAGTCCGGTATAATAATATTTGCTACCTTGTCTACGTGACAATCTCTTGCATCGAAGCGTCTAGTTTCAGTTTCAGTTTCAGTTTAGTTTTATTAAGTAGTTATTAGTTCGTCTAGTAACCTTTCGTCTAAAATTTGAGCCTAAAAAAAGCAAGTAAAGTCAAATTAAGCAGAATCTTCACTTCACTAGTATTAACTAACTGAACTCCGATGGGAGTTGAGATCCGTCTTGACTAACTTTAATTTTTTTTCCTCAATCAAGCAAGCCAGAAAACAATTTTTTGACAACAGTGAAACACGCCTTAACCAAGCTATTTGGATGCTTATTTTAAATGTTTGGATTTATGTTTTCAGGCAATTCGTTCAGAATTGATTACACGTAAACCAAATATAGATGAACTGAACAGTCTAGGGTCAAAGATGGCTAGTGCGGCTAAGGTAAATACTTTACGCATTATCAATAGTCATGTTTTATACCCTTTCTGAACAAGAATAACTTTTGAACCTTAACCGACCAAATTTTCCATGATGCACTTTTAATTGTGTTTTATTCCGTAGAGCTACGACAAGAAGTTGAATGAATTTAGCGATGGCGTTGCCGGTCTACAACCAAGTTTGGATGGAAATAGCATTAAGAAGCTCAAGAAACAACCAGCGAGTGAAGTTATCTTTCAGGAGCTTGATACTTTAAATAATAAGTATGATCTATTGATGGCGGAGCTTCAGATGTCACTGCCTGGCTTTTCCAATTCTCGGGCACAAGTAATGAGAAAGCATTTGTATTTTACTTGCGGATAATTTTAACTTTTCAGACTTGTTGTTAATTTCAGCACGCAACAGTAGTCGAAATCGTTAGTGGAGCACCTTTTCTTGGAGGTCGTAACACATCTGTAAAAGCGTAAGAATTTTACATAAATTCCCGTTCCCTTCCCTGTACTCTTACAGTTGAATTGCACTGACTAGGAATTTTAGAACCAAGTCTGGATTCCTTCAATTCGAAATATGATCTTTCGTAATCCGAACTTTATTACATTAGTACTGAAATTTGTTATGGCATGTTTCAAGATTTGACACCAGTTTGACACTACAATTGAATTGCAAGTGGCAAATAATTCATGGGTTGTAACCATTCCATAATGCTGAAACCCATGATAGGCTAAACAGTAGTAATGTTTCATAATTTTATTAGTCTTATCTCGTGCACGGTTTTGGTGTAACCAGAAAAAATTGTAGGTTAATTAGTATCAATTAATTACAGGCATCTTGTTCCTGGTGAGGATGAATTGGACTTTACCAACTCTAAGTTCCCAACCAACGGTAACGGTGGCTCTCATGTGTCAGACGTTGACATTGAAGACCCAGCGGATTCCCAGAAAAATGCCGACACCCATTCTGCTTCTAAGCGTCTTAATTCCCCATTCCCAATTGGAGAAACCGAGCATAAGCTGCAGAGTACAAATTCAGGAATTCTTGTAAAGAATGGGTCAGATAATCTTCAGCAACTTGATGAACATCATATGAAGAAGACCCCTTCCAAAGGCCTTCAAATCGACCCGCAAACTAAGGCTGCAGTCACACCTTCGCTGGAAGATTTAATTGAGAGGAAATGTATAGATTTGCAAACCGGAATGCTGACGTTAAGCGATGTTGAAAGTAAAGTCCAGAAAACAATGCTACTTCAAGATGCATTTGCCCAAGGCATGGTCCAATTTCACACGCCTTTGAATAAGGTTGGTGGTGCTCTTACAGATTTGATTGATCAAGACGTTATTTACTTTGACCCTGCTTCAAAACGGCTCAAAGTAAAAGATAAGTTCAGCGGAAAGATTTTGAGTGTTTCAGAATCAATTGCCAGCGGGATTTTTAATCCTGATTTGAAAGAGGTATTTGATCCTGACACCACTGGCCGGGTGACTGCTCGGCAAGCTCTTAAGCGGAAGCTATTAGATGAAGACACAGGTTTGTGGTACGCCAGCAAGCTCAAAACTACAACAATGGACGTCATTCCATTGAAATTAGCAAAAGAGAGGAACTTAATTATGAAGCCCCTTAGTTTGAAGGACTGTTGTGATCAGAATTTGTTTGTTGACGATTCTAAAGAAGAAGTGATATTAAACCCAGTTACACAAAAAAGGCAGACAATTCTGGAAGCAGTCGACAGTGGAATATTAGATATAGATTTCAAAACAATTACGGATACAAGAGCGGAGAACATATTGAGCTTGCAAGAGGCTCTGCTGACGGAAGTTGTTCTACCAACCGGGCAAGTGAAAGACACAAAACGAAATATACTTCTCACTCTGAAAGACGCTGCTTCGAAAGGAATTCTTTCATCTATTAAGAGGACTTCAGTTTTTGATATCCCGTGCGTCATCCACCCAAAAACGAAGGAGTATATTTCGCTTTCCTTGGCTGTGCAAATAGGCTTGTTGGATGCACAGAAAAGTACAGTTCAATTTGAGGATGATAAAGCCTTGCCTTTATTCCACCCTGAAGCTCAACAAATTTTTAGTCCACAAGTGTACCCAACATTATGCGAGTCCAGTGGATTATCTCATGATGGCAAACCAATTTCTGTTCTTGAAGCTGTGATAACAAAGCAAATCCTTCCCAGTGGTGAGGTATGGGATGTTGAAGCAAGCTCATACCACCCAATGGATGCAGTCGTAGCAAGCGGATCCCTATCCCCAGAGAAAGCCAGCTTTTTGAAAAGTTTGTACAATATTAACTTGACTACGTCCACTGTTACTAAATCAGTTCGTCATATTGTTACTGTCCAGTCAAAAGAAGTAACTAGTACAACTCAGCATGGGAGAAGAGCACTCCCCTTACAAGAAGCAATAAATATGGGTCTTATCGATGAATCTAATGGGTTATTCAGAAGTCCCGATGGAGTAGTTCCTATTGAGAAAGCGATTGAATCTCAACAGCTGAGGCTAACCCAAGATTGGCCAGCTCAGGAAAAGCAAGAGGAAAGCCTTAAGGGGGAAACTGAAAAATGTGATACACGAAAACCACTGACACAAGAACTCGTGCGACATGTTCCGCAGTTTGGCTGGACATTGAAAGAAGTCATTGAACAACGCTTATTTGACCCTGTAGGTGGTCTTTTAACTATTCCTGGTACTGATCGCCTAGTTACTTTCGAGGAGTGCATTCATCTAAAAATAATCGACCAAAAATCTGCCGAAGTTGTGGACCCAAGAAACAATTTGAGAAAAATTTCATTGGCTCGGAGTCTGGAAAAAGAAATTTTAAGCCCACGTGGTCAATACAACGTCGGTAATAAGAAGCCTCCATTGACAATGGAAGAAGCTATTGCTACAAATTGTGTCATATTTACCTCTGATGATCGAGGAGAGAATTTTCGAAGAAGCACTTCTCAAACTAGTAGTGAGTCAGCATCTAGTGCAGGGACCCCAACCCAAGAAATGCTGCCAAATATTCGGGTTTCCGAGAACTTATCTTTTAACCCCAATTCAGCTACTTTTTCAAATTTGAAAACGGACGAAGAGATTGATTTCCTAACAGCTATTATGACAGGCAAGGTTGAGCCCAGAAAAATTAAAGTCAAGGATGGAGATAAAGAATTAAATATCAATGAGGCAATACGACGGGGCATTGTGGACAAAAAAAAGGGAATAATAAAGTGCAAATCTGGTCCAGCGATGTCATTGAAAGATGCCCTGAAATTTGGAGTCCTATCAGTATTAGCAGCTCCGGTGGTTGCAGTAAAACACCTGCTAGCAGAAGAACCAGCAAGTTTGGCATGCCAAGCTCCAAACCCACATGTTGTATCAGATAGTCAACTTATGCATGAAACGGTAGTGTCCGAAGAAATCAGACCCTTCGAAACTTGTACTACAACCACGACTCTTACGACAACCACTGTTGTAATCACGAAAATATCCCGTATCCGTGTTAAGCCGACCGATCTCGTTCAAGCAGGAATTGTAGACTCGAAAACCGCCGATGTCCTTTCTGATGTAAATAACTACAAGAATGCGACAGGGAAGCCTATAACACTTGAAGAAGCCATTACTTCCGGGAAGGTCGCGGGAGACTCTGGTAGCATTCTTGACCCTCAAACTCAAGAAGTTCTAACAATAAGTGAGGCACTTCTTCGAAACATTGTTGACAATTCGGGGAATATTTTACTACCTGTTGCTAGAAGTGTTTCCGTTCCTGAATTAAAATCGCAGGGCCTCTATGATCCCGAAGAAAAGAAAATAATTCATCCTGAGACCGGCAGTTCACTCACAATTCGAGAGGCAATAGCTAGTGACGTATTGAATCCAATGTCGCCGGTAAATGATCCAGTTTCCAAACGCAGGTTCTCATTGGCTGAAGCAATCGACCAAAATATCGTGTGTGACGAAACAGGAAACATTGTCCGTCCAGACGGAAAGCCTTCTCAACCCCTACTTGAAGCCATATCGGCTGGTTCATTCGGAGCTTATGATCACCCTCTTCAAAACGTTCTTCCGGCTGCTGCAATTACTGTATCGGCAGCTTTGAAGGTACTAAGCTTTGCGAAGTTAAATTCATTAACAAATAACCCATCCGCTCTAATTCTGTAATATGAGTATAAAATTATTTTCACGTAAGGGTGTATACGCCTTCCAGCTTATCTATTGGTTTTTTTTTTTTTTGAATTTTGTAGAGAGGCCTTGCAGATTTACAAAGAAAAACAATTCGAAATCCAACGACTGGAGAGGAAATTCTGATTGCCGAAGCTATTAAAAATGGGAAAATGATGTCTTTGCCTGGAATACCTAGTGATATAGACCGAATTACATCCTCGGGAGATGCACCAGATGGAACTCCTAGTGAAGCTTTTTCAGCTCTCCCGCCGCATTTCAGCAATAAAGACGTTGTCTCGCAAACCAGCACATTAATTCTCCCAGCTTATTCAACTGTTAAGCACAGTCCAACAGTTAATACGCATTCCTCGAACAAAGAGGTCTTGAAGAATAAACCTGATGCTCAATTAGATTCCAGACTGCCTGTAGCGAACGATAAACTGGGAGCTAGCAAGAGCAATTCTGAAGCCAAAAGTTTGGATAAAGGAAACAGAGATGGCACATTCATTGAACCTCAGGTGTCTGCGGTCAAACCTGAGAACTTTCTGTCAAAGAAGCAAGAGAAGAGCACGGAGTTAGATGATGATTTGAGCGTGTCCGATTACGAGAAGCCGTATCCACTTCAAGTTGCTATTGGTTTGAAAAACTACAATGCAGACACTGGGTTATTCATTATTCCTGAAACCGGGGAACGCATTACGTTGCAAGAAGCAATTGATAATAATGAAGTGGACTTGCTTGCTAATACTTATAGAGACCCCAGAACTGGGAACGTATTGACCTTGGTCCAAGCTATTAGTGCTGGGTTAATTCATCCGAAAACAGGCCAGGCGGTTGATCCAAGAACTGGTGCTGAGCAAAATCTAGACGAAGCCATACAGTCAGGTTTGCTTTTGAAGCCAAGGGCGAAAATGTCCTTGCCTGAAGCAATTTTCTCACAAACGTACAATGCGGACGCTGTTGAGATTCAAACTGGCACTGGTGAAGTCATCCCACTGCAGCAAGCAATCGATTTGAAATTAATTGAAGTCGACGGCACGGCTATGGTGAAGAATTTTGAAACTTCTAATGTGACACCATTCTTAGTAGCTGTTAAACAAGATCTAGTCGATTTAAAGGCAGGAACAGTAAAAACTTCTGTAACGGACAAGTTGAGTTTGAAGACAGCATTGGAGACAGGGTGGTTAGTGGAAGTAAAACAACCACTATCCATTGGTGAAACCATTCTGAAGGGTATACACCGACCTGATACTGGATTATTCGTACATCCAAGCACTGGTGAACCCATATCGCTCTCTGTGGCGCTGGACAACCATATTATCGACTCCGATTCCGTGCACGTAAAAGACACCAGGGAAGGATTTTTAAAGAAAATGTCCTTGAAGGCAGCTGTAGAATCAGGATTTATTTGTGGTGATACGGGGAAAGTTAAGAATTTTGATCAGAAAACTGACATGTCTTTAGTCGATGCTTTCAACAATGAGATTATAGTGGACAGTCGGATGCCAATTTCTTTGCAGAAGGCTCTCCACCTTGGCCTTTACTCCGAGCTGACTGGGCGTTTTACGGACCCTAATACTGGAACAGATGTAACTTTGAACGAGGCTATTCGAAGGCTGATTATAAATCCTAACCTTCCCTGCTACTGGCGAGAAGAAACTTCGTCCATTTTATCACTCGTCGAGTCTTGCCGAAGCTCAATCATTGATCGACAAGACGGAGTTTTCATTGTTCCTGGAACAAATTCTCAGTTGCCCCTTACGGATGCCATGAGAAAGGGGTATATATTGGATATTGAACGCCCGTTCTCTCTCTATCAAGCTGTCAAAATTGGACTTTACGATAAGATGACTGGAAAGTTTGTGCATCCGTCAACAGGGAAAAAATTGACGCTACAAGAAGCTTGCAAAGAGGACCTTGTTGACCCAAATACTTCAGTTGTGAAGAACTCTGATAACAACAATGTAACAAGATTACCAGCAGCAATCAACCAGCAACTTATTGATCCAATTCAAGGAGTGTATCTATTTCCCAAGTCAAACACGAAAATACCTTTAGATGAAGCCAGAAAGAATGGCTTTATTATAACCACAGACAGACCGCTGTCTCTTTCCAAGATTGTAGATGAGCATTTGTATGATCCAAACAGCGGAAGAATTGTGGACAGTCTTACAGGTGACTACCTAACTGTGGACAGAGCTATAATATCAAATATCGTCGACTCTCAAATCACTGCTATTCAAAATCAAAGCAATCAGAAAATTAAGTCATTGAGGGCAGCTATAGCCGATGGAACAGTCAATGTTAACAAAGGTCTTGTGATCGACGAGAGTACTGGTTTACCCTACACTTTTGATGTAGGTGTATCTAAGCAGATAATCGTCACAATTCAAAAGCCAATTACGTTTCAAGATGCGGTTAACATTGATGCTATTGATTTTCGACGAGGGACTTTCTGCGATCCCAGAACAAATATGACGATCACCTTGTCGGAGGCTGTGTCAGATGAGTTGATTGAAGAATCAAGTGCAGCTGTTCGAGATCCAAGCAGCAACGCTTTCCGGTCCCTTCGTGAGGCACAACATGTCGGCCTTGTTAGTATCACTAAAAGGGCTTTGGTAGATCCGTCCAGTGGGAAATTGAAACCTCTCTGTATAATATTTGAACAAGGGTCTCTCATTTACCATCGTGAGCCGGTCCTGTTCGATGTGGCTTGTGATAAGGGATACTTAAACCTGGAGACAGGACTCTATTCCGACGAATTCATTGAAGCTCCAATTACACTCAAAGAAGCTTTCGACATAAGTTGTGTTGACCCGACATCTGTAATTGTGAAAGACATGTTGAACAATAATGTACTAAAACTTTTTGAAGGATACGAAGCGCGTCTAGTTGATCCTGACACGTCGAGTGTACGGAATACCCTCACCAATGAATTAGTTCCACTGAAAGTTGCACTGGAAACTGAACTAGTCTTGACTCCCAGAAACCGACTTTCCCTCATATCCGCTTTAAGCTTCTCGTTCTTTGACGAAAGTGATGGTCAATTCTCATATCCCTTTGGCCAGCATTGTGCCAAAAAGAATCTCAACGAGTGTATTAGGATTGGCTTTATCTCCCCGACCACTACTGTGGTTAAAATCCCTAGCTCCGGGTCCATTGTTCCATTGACAGATGCTATGGATCGGAAAATCGTGCTTGCTGAGGAAGGACGTCTTGTGGACAAGACAAGTAATTTCAGTCAGAACCTCCTCGAGGCGTGGAAAAATGGATACATTTTGCCAGTAGAAGCCAGGGTAAACATATTGAAAATGGGTTACATTTTATGGAAATTTCATATAAAATAGAATAACCTTATTGATTACACCTATATTGTAGCGAGCTATACAAGAGAAATATTGCGCTTGTCAAACTGGAATGGAACTTACGTCGAGATGGTTGGAAGCTATTGAAGCTAAGTTTAGCAGTATGGAACCCGTGAAGGAACATCTGCAACAAATTAATGAACAGACTACTGCTCTCCAAGTAACATATTTAACAAATTTGATAAATGAATCGGATCATATTTCTTTCCCTTTAAGAATATAACCTTTGTCAGTCATTTTTATAATATCCATACTACTTATTTGTAGCAAATTCAGAACGACATTGAGGATCACAGACATCCATTGGGGTCATGCATCACACAAGCGAGAGGGTTGGCCTTAGAGGGAAGTAATGTATTATCTTCAGAGGAAAACGCTGCACTCCAAAACCAAGTTGCTGACGTTTCACAGCGTTTTGAAAATGTGTCTCAGCGATGTGAGAAGCTCCTTAACATTTTAACAACAATGTCGTACGAATTGAAGAAATATAGGTAAGTTTATATTATAAATTTAGTATAACTTAGAATATGAAGTAGGGTTCATTTTGAACTTTTGTAATTTCAGAGCTAACTCCGCTGTATTCAAGTCTTGGTTAGACAGCTCGAATCAAGCCCTGGAGGAAATGCAGACCAGTTCGTCACCAGCGAATAATCTTAAGGACTTGATGAGCGATGTTATTACACACAAAGGCGAATTACGTTTTATTACAATATCCTCACAGCAGTATTTGCAAGAATCGAAGGTTAGGAACTCTAACTTCATAATACCTGATGAATTTTGTGTTTGGATTTTGTATTGTTGAAAAAATTGGTAAGTTGAAATTTTTTTAACTAACCATGATTTCAGAACTTTTCAAATATCTTGACCGAGATTCGAAACTCTGCTTCTCAACTCGCTGCACCACTAAAGTCCAATGAGTCAGAGATCCAACAGGAGGTTATAGAGTTCACACAAGCACACCAGGTCGTAATTTATTTGAAAGTATTTCATATTTAGCTCTTATTTAATGCGAAAATTGTGCGCAGGAACTACTTGAAAAAATCGACAGGATATCTAAGCAATCTCTAGAAGGTGCAAGCAAGAGAATGGCGTTTGAAAATGCATTAGGAAATGCGAATTGCTGGCTAAGCGACATACAAAGCAAGGTAGAATCACTACCCCCTGAACACTTATTGATAGATGAAAGTCATTTGTCAGAGCACTTGGATCAAGTAAAATTATTTGCAAATGAGCTGACAGAAGGAAAAATGATTAATTCTTTACGTCAGGTTAGTTATATGGAAATGTGTTTAACATTAAAATGCATGGCATGATGTTATGAGCATATTATTGGTTTGGACTACAGGTAGTAAAAGATTTTACACAAAATCAAGATATGCTGACCCCACTTGCGATAGAAGATCTTGATGCTGTACAAGGATTGGAGTCCAACTATCAGAGTTTGGCTGATACCGTCAATTCAAAAATCGCAGCTATCACTTCCGCATTAGGGCAGGCTCAGGCGCTCGGGCAAACAATGGACAGTATTTCAGAGCGAATAGCTGGCATAGAGAACCAACTATTGTAAGACTTTCCCCATTATATTTTGGTTTAACTTCCAGAATATCCAATACGTTCAAGCATAGAAATATACCGAAAATACAAATACAATAATATGTAATAATATAATTGCTATGGCTTGCCTCGGCGTGAGATTACTTTTACAAGTTGTCTCAAAATTCTAATTGACGCATTTCTAACAGGTTGAATATGAAACCAGCCAGCCTAGAAAGAGTACGTCTTGACGAGCAAATCCAAAACATGACGGCTTTGCAAACTGACATTGATTCTTGTGGTGAAGCTCTGATGAACTTACTACTAAGTGAAGGTGGTGCCAGCAAAAAATTAGCGTTGAGACATGAAGACTGTAAATTACGTCATGACAGTATGCTTCGAAAGTTTAATGCTGAGTTGTCCCGCCTTAACACCATTTCTAATCAACTCGACAACTTTTCTTCAACTACCCTGACTTTTGAGGATTGGTTGAACGACATGTTTGACAAGCTCGAGCTTAGCAACTCTGAAAACGAATGCCAATTAATCGCCGAGGAAGTACAGCAAGGACTTACTGAAAGGAAGAACAGTTTTACTGCACTTTTAACTGTTGGGACACATTTAATTGACACACCAAACACAACCGACGCCAAGTCAATTAAAGACAAACTAGAGGTAAATAAATTCAAACGAATTTCCGACCAGCGTTGCTGTATTTTTAATGTCTTCAAATTCAATTTACAGAGCATTGGTGATCAATGGCAACACTTAAGCGCAACTGTAAAAACTAGGACTGAGGCTCAGCTTGTGAGCAGACAGCAGCTTCAAGCTTTCGAAAGACTTTGCAAAGAGAATATTGCCAAACTTGGTTTACTGAAAAGCACAGTTGACTCCTTAGATCCTGTAGCGTTAGACTTGGCAGCATTAGGGGATCAAATCGTAGAATTAAATTCTGTTGTGCAGCAATACGAGGAGCTGGGACAGGATATGGAGGAAACCGGTAGTTGCGCTTCAGCTTGTTCAATTGAAGATCCGAATATGGTCAACAAAAACCTGACTGCAATTAATAGCATTTACAAAAATATTGGTGCCAGTATTGCGGAGCGTAAGGATGAGTTGTGTAACACAAGAGAAAATATGGAGCACATCGAGGCTGATTTAGAGACTCTTACCAACTTCTTGGATAAGGCGGAATCAGACGTTCAGGAAGAATTGAACCCAACAAATGTTGATGATTGTGATAAGTCTGCCAAACGGTTGAAAGCTGTTCAGGAAGGTCTACATGATTTGCAGGGACTGTATAATCGTAATAGCTCAAGAATGAAGGATTTAATAACTTCAAAACCTGGTGCCACCGGAAAGAAGCGCTTGGAAACCATCTTAGAGGGCACAACTGAGAAATGGAATGCAACGCAAGAAGCCTGCACAAATAAATTATCAGCGTTAGAGAATCTTAAAAAGTTCTGTGACTTGCATGACAGGATGTCTAACTGGTTGCTCTCCAAAGAGAAGTTATTTAGTGTGCTGGGACCAATTTTAAGCGAACCTCGAGCTGTTCAAAACCAGCTGGATCAGGTATGTTTAATAAATGATATTTTTATTTTCTTATAACTTCATAATAGTGTACAATCTGACTTTTTCTTTCAGGTGCGTGTAATGCAAGAAGAATTCACATCGCAAAAACCCGTTTTTGAAAGCTTCCGCAGGGTGGGTGAAATAGCCGAATCCCACATCGATCTTCCGTCCGAAGAAAAAAATAAGATCAAAGTGCAGATGAACGATATTATTCAAAAATGGGATGATTTGTCTGCGAAGTTGAGTGAACGAGAGAATTCTCTTTCAGAGGTAATGGGAACCAGCTCACAATTTTACACCACATTGAATTCATTCCAGGATAGGCTGCACAAAGTTAACGATGATTTGGATGATCTGGCAAGTGAAAAAGATTCTTTGGATCCTGAAAACTTCAGCAAAACATTGGGTGACATCAAAACTACTGTGGATGCCAGCAACTTAACACTGGGTGAAATTGAAGACTTCGGGTCTCGTTTGTGTACAATGGTGGGTTCACAGTCTATTGAAGGGGATATTAAACAGAAACTCCAACAACTCCGCCGCATTTTGAATCAATGTCAGAAGAAAGTTGACAACTTAGGAGCGGTACTTGAAAATGCTAAGAAAGACATTGATGACTTCAAGAACACCTCCAGTTTGAGCCACAAATGGCTTGAGGGTTTAACCAGTCAAATGTCACAGGGATTAACTGTTTCTGCAAATCGAGACATCTTGAAACAACAAATTGCAGATCATCAGGTAGATTCTTTCTTTTACCTTTTATAGGAGTTAAATAATTATAATTTTTATTTGTTTCTAGCCGTTGTACACTGAGGTTATGAGCCGAGAGTATGAAATAGTTATGACCGTAAACAAGGGAAAAGAGCTAACATCAGGAAATTCGACTGCTTCTGACGTCCGAGTTATTCAAGGGATGGTTAAAGATATTCAACTATGCTGGGATAATCTAAAGAAAGAAACAGCTGAAAGACAAAATCGCCTGCAGACGTCGTCGGAGCTTTGCCGGAAACTTGATCTATTGTTGCAGCCGTTTCTTATCTGGCTCGCTGAAACCGAAAATAAACTGGTTGAAACAAATTTGTCCAGCCTAAGTAAAAGTGATGTGGAGAAGCAGCTAAAGGAAATCGGTTCTATCAAGAATAACATCCTGGGGTTTACGTCAAATTTTGATTCAATTTGTTCACAAGGTTGTGCATTTCTTTCAAGTTGTGATAAAGACAAAGAAGGCGTAGCCGCAGAGTTAGAAAACTTGAAGGAACGTTGGGCTGCTCTGGATAATTTAGCATTGAGAAAGATTCAAGACGTGGAAAACGCTTCAGTTTGTCTCAACGATTTCTCCGATAATATCCGTGACGCAAATAATTTCTTAACTCAATGTGAAGACCGTCTCCTGGAAATTGATGACCTCAAAGATGTTAGAGCAATCCAGCGGATATCATCTCTTACGGAAGAGGCTAGGAAACTAGACGGGCTGATCAACATCATTGAAACACAAGGAGTTGTCATGTTAGACATATCGACTCAGCTCAACTGCAATTCGGAGCAAATTAAGGAAGAAACTACAAACGTTCTTTCTAGATATCAGAAATTGAAGTCAAATTTACAGGAACGTGCGTCAGCTATTGACGATGCTCAAGGTGTGCTTTCCCAATTCATTGACGATGTCAGGGGTATCGAGACTGAAGTTAACGAAGTAGTTAACAAGGTTACTGGTTTGAGTCCGGTTGCAAGAGACGCGGAAACCCTTGTTCATCAATTGAGCGAAACCGACGGATTATTGAAAATTGTGAATTCCAAGCACCCTATTATTGATAAAATTTTTAAACAAGAGAAAAAATTAAAGGATGAGGGTAACACGATTTACAATATAAACATATTTAGTTCAGTTTAGCTTATACTTAGCCAAGAAACATTTATTTGCAGGGTACTCGGAATCCGAAGATAACAAAGAAAGTATTAACAACACAAAAAATAAGCTGTCAAAATTAAATCACTTGCTGAAGAATAGAGAGGAAACCCTGGAATCTGTGAAAGGGAAATTGTCTGAATTTCATGAGTTGTCTGCAGTTGTCAGTAAAGAAATTGTAGACCTATTAGAAGAGCAGCGCTCTGCACCCTTGTCTGCGTCCAGTGATTTTGAAGTTTTACAAGCTCAGCAGTTAAGACTAGACGAATTTAAGACTCGGCAGCTCCCAATAACTGGAAAACGAGTAGACGAGTGCAATAAACTTGGAGAAAGCCTGCTACAGTCCGCTGATAAGAGTGTGTGTACCACTGACATTGAGACGGTGCTCGAGAAAACAAATGACAAATGGAACACCCTCAAGCATGACGTAAGGCAAATTTAATTCACTTTTTTGGTAGAAAATGATCAAGTGGTTCTTTCTTAATAATAAAAATGTTGTGCATTTTATGTTAGATATTAGTGAAAGAAAGGGAATTGGACATGTCACTTCTAGAATGTGGCAAATTCCAAGAAGCTTTGGATGGACTTGACAAGTGGCTCACTGATATTGAGGACATGGTTTCTAATCAGAAACTACCGTCATCCGATTATAAAGTTGTCAAAGCGCAATTGCAGGAGCAGAAATTCTTAAACAAGATGATATTTGACCGACGCCCATCACTGACCTCAACATTAGAATTGGGGAAATCTATCTCCAGCCCAGGCAGCACAACAGAAACTCAGCTGCTGGAACTGTACAACAGGTACGAAGATCTTCATTCCAATGCGGAGTCAAGGTGTAAAGCTCTGGAAGACACTATGCAAGTTGCAACTGCTTTCCAAGGACAATTCGGTTCCCTGTCAGATTGGTTGGATAAGAAGAAGAAAGCTTTGAAAGAGTTGTCTCTGATTCCTTCTGATGAAGACAAAATTCAAGCAAAGATCCGAGAGCATAACGTAATGACATACATTTTGCATGCCTTCATAATAGCATTAGGTCATAGGTCCTAATTTTTTGATTCTAAATTTGTAGGTGCTACACGACGATATTTTAAAGAAGCAACCCGAATTCAATAACTTGGCAGACACTGCTTCTTCGTTGATGGATCTTGTCGGAGATGACGAAGCAACTATTGTAGCTGACAACCTGCATAGCCTAACTGAACGGTATACCAATTTGGTTGACCACTCTGATGCAACAGACAACTTATTGAAACAAGCCAAGAGCGCTGTCAGGTTCTTAGTGTTGTCCTACGAGGATCTTGTAAAATGGATGCAAGACACTGAAGACCGTTTAAATGAACACAAGGTTCTGACCGTGAGCAGCACTGAAAAGCTTTTGAGTCAGACGGACCAACTTGCGGTAAATACTCATGTGGGGTTGATTAATTTATGCAAAAAAATTACATTATTTTATTTCAGGCATTGACGGAAGAAGTTAGGAATCATGAAATTCAAGTTGACGAAATTGTGGATGCTGGTGTCGAACTCATGAAAAATATTTCAACCGATGAAGCTATTCAACTGAAAGACAGGTTGGATTCTGTCCAAACCAGATTTGGGGACCTAACCACTTCAAGCACAAAGCTACTGAAGAATGTCCAAGCAGCACTTCCATTAGTTGCACAATTTCATGAGTGTCACACTAACTTTACTGACTGGGTAGCTGGGGCAGAAAGTATATTGTCCTCCGAGAATTCTAGTAATGCCAAACAGGAGACTGAAATTGCTCTTCTCAGCTCTCAAATCGCGGATTATCGTCTAACTTTGGAAACTATAAATCTTGTCGGGCTTCAACTTTGCCAAATTTCCAAGGGGGAAGAGGCGTCAATTGTCGATTCTATGATTGCGAAAGACAATCGAAAATTTGAGTCTGTTTGTGATCAAATCCAGAAGCGTGCAGAAAAAACTTCCATTTCGAAAAGAATGCAATCGGATGTATTGCAGGACATGGACGATTTATTGGATTTTTTTAGAGAAATCGGTGGCCAAATCGCTGATGCTGACAAGCCTAGTTCGGAGTCTGAAGTTGCAAGGGTACAGTTACAACAACAACGGGCATTAAATGATGAGCTACTCAGTCAAAAAGCGCGTATTCGAGATATTATTTCAACCTGTAAAAAGGTAAGTAACTTTAAAAAATCAAGTAAGTAATTAGTACTGAATCGTTGACACTATTCTTTAAAATAATATTAAGGTTTTGAGAGATGACGTGCAAAAGGAGGATGCTGCATTATTGCGTGAGAAATCAGAAGATCTTAAGGAAACAACGGACTCCATTTTCAAGCTAAGCACTGACCGTCTTCATTCATTGGAGCAGGCCATTCCCCTTAGTGAGCATTTTGCAGAAACATCGGGTGGGTTAAATCACTTTATGGATACAGTAGAAGATGAAGTTTCCCAATCACAAGCACCAGCAAGTAGATCAGCCCAGATCATGAACATGCAGGACAAGGCTCAGGCACTACTTCGAACCTTGAATGAATACAAACCTCTTGTGGACAAGTTGAATAAAACTGGCGACGCACTTAGAAACTTGTGCAACGAAGAGAGTGTTAATAAGATTGAAGAAGCTATGCATGCTGACAACGAAAGGTATAATTTGCTTAAGGCTCATCTCCGTGACTGGAAAAATTCATTAGAACAAGCTATTCAGGTAACGAATATTTCTTTTACAAACTGCCAAGGGAAATATTTTTGAGTGTTTAATATTATTTTACGTTGTTTCTTCTAGGAATCGAGTCAATTTAAAGACAAGTTAGAAAGTTTGAACAATGCGTTAGACAGCACAATCGATCAAGTAAAGAACTTTGAGGCAATATCAGCACACCCAGAAAAAATAAGAGAGCAGATCGAAGAGAATAATGTTGTCATGGATGATTTGAAGAAATGGGAGGAAGCTTTCAATGCACTTAGTTCAACAGCTACCGAAATTGTCAAAAAAGACCCCAGCCCAAGTGATGCGGGTAGTGAGATAATTAAGAAGTTGGACAGAATCAAAAAACTTTGGGATAAAATACAAGTAGCTACAAATATTCGCCAGAAAAATCTCAAGGACGCGTTAAATCTTGCAGAAGGATTTTGGACACGTAATCAGTCGAGCTTGGAAGAAATTGCCGCTATCCAAGATGCGTTAGATAGCCAGGAGACCGGCTCGATTGACCCTAACATAATTGAAATGCAATTAAGTGATCTGTCTGAAATCAATAAGGATATTAATAGTGTCCTTGACCAAATTGGCAGAAGTCGTGAGAATGGACAATGCTTGATAAAAATTTGTGATGAGCATGACCACTCTGAAATTAAAAAGACGTTATTAGAGACAGAATCATCTTGCAATGCAACATCTGCCGACCTGCAGAAACGTCGTGCAAATCTGGAAGACACGTTAGAAAAGGCAGAAGGCTTCCACACCGCGCTTCAAGTACGTAGCTTTTTCTCTTATGCTTGTTACCGAGCATATATGCTTAAGCATATGGTACAGGTATTGTCTTTATAGTTTTGAGAAAGCGCACTATAGTAAGCTTGGATTTAGCACAACGATCACTCAGTAGAGGCGTAAATAAGGGAATCCTTACATAAATATGTATAAATTATTAAACATTAACCTTAAATAGTATGTTTCTTCGACCCAACTGTCATTTCTTATTTTAAAAAATAAATACTATTTCAGGAATTTCTTGTGTTGCTGGAAGATAATGAAAATACGGTTCGAAAATTTGACCCCATTGGAGATGACACGGACTGTGTTAAAATTCAAATGGTGACACTAGACAACTTTAAACTGAATTTAGACAAGTCCACTGTTAAATTAGAGGCTTTGAACAGGTAAATTTCTAGCATGTGTTCACACTATTATTATTATTTTATTATTTTGAATTGAAAAAACCAAGCGAAGGTATGTCTAAAAACTAACTACAATTTCTCTTCTTGGAATCCCTTCAGGCGAACACATGCTCTGGTAGAAAGGAAGAATCCTTCTCAAGTAACCAAAATCAGAATTGCTTTGGCGGACGCAACTCAGCGCCATGAAGATGTTGTGAAGGCTGGAATACATCGCCACAGAGAATTAGAAAGTGCTCTACTCCACTTGGGTCAATTCCAACATGCATTAAACGAGTTGGTAGCCTGGATTTCCAAAACCGGTAGCCACGTTGATTCGCTAAAACCCGTGAGAGTTGTAGACCCACAGCACAACGAGGTGGAATTGGCGAAATTTAAAGTAAAAACAGCGCAACGCGGTTGACTATTTTTAACTTTTAACCGAGTAATTAATCACATTAATAATTTAGGTTATAGTTGCCGATGTTCAATCCCATCAAAACAGCGTCGACGCTCTAAACAATGCTGGTCGACATATGATAAGCTCCGAGAAAGATGCCGCCAGTGCTTCGAAAACAAGTCATAGTATTATGAAGCTGAACAAGGATTGGGATGAGTTGAAAGAGAAAGTCTTCGGGCGCCAACAAGAACTGGAGAAGGCTTTATTTGAGGGGCAACAATTTAGCACTGAAGTTTACGACCTGCTGCACTGGCTTAATGATGTTGATGGAGCTCTATCACCAACAAAGCCTGTGGGTGGGCTGCCAGATACAGCCACTGAGCAACTAACACATTTTACTGTAATATATTTTTGACTATCCGGAAAGAGTCAGACGGGAAAAAAACTAATGTTGTGTTCTCAAATTAGGAAATTTACGACGATTTGGAAACCAATCGGCCCCGTGTTGAAGGGACCATTCAACAAGGGCAAACGTATTGCAATAAATCTCCGGAAACTGTTAACTTCCAAAGCAACCTTCGTATTCTTCAACAACGATGGGAAACTGTCTCTGGCCGTGCATATGACAAAAAGATTAAGCTGGAAATTGCAGTAAAGGAAGCAAACGATTTCCACACCATCGTCCAAGAATTTATAGATTGGTTAACGGAGGCAGAAAATGTTCAAAAAATGCTGGAACCACCATCTCGAGTAATGGATAAAGTTGTTGTTCAAGTAGAAGACCATAAGGAATTCTTAAGAGAAGTGAACTCTCACAGGGAAATAATGTTGAACTTGGAAAAGAAGGGAAATCATCTGAAATATACTAGCCAGAGACCCGACGTCATTTTGATAAAGAATTTATTGGTGAGCGTGCAGCATAGGTGGGATCGTGTTGCATCTAAATCGACGGAGCGCACTAGGGCTCTAGACATCAGCTTTAAGGAAGCCAAGGAATTCCACGACTATTATTTAACTTTGGGCACCTGGTTGAATGAGGCGGAGACAACATTAGACACTTTGTTCACAAAGGGGAACAGCAGCCCGGACGAAATTAAGCAATTGATAGCTCATCATAAAGAATTTCAAAAAGCACTTGCTTCAAAACAATCTCTTTATGATTCCACTCTTAAAGTTGGGAAAAACGTCATTGAGAGAAGCCCAAAGTCTGATGTGTCTACCCTGCAACATATGTTATCGGAATTGAAAACCAAGTGGAACTCGGTGTGTAACAAATGTGTAGATAGGCAGCGCAACCTTGAAGACACTCTTCTCAAATCTGGTCAAGTAACTGATGCATTAGATGAGGTAAGAAAATGACAATACGCAATTTACTCTACATTATTCGACTATTTATTGTTCTATTACTCTTCGTTTTGCTGCACCTTTAACCGAACAAAGCGAAACGGTGTTACATTTACATAATACATATATATGTTATACATATATTACATAATATTTGGAGATGTGTGTACTTTACTGAAGTTGCAACCTAGCCTTTCAAATGACGTTTTATAAATAGATGGCTGATTGGTTGAATTATGTTGACCAATTGGTGACTGGAGATGATAAGGTACAAGGAGACCTCGACACAGTATTGGCGTTGATTGATGATCACAAGGTAAATGTCTATTACTCGATTTTAATTGTATTTGATTACTGACAAATGTATGAATGGCTTAATTGTTTCAGAAAGTGGAGGATCAACTTCAAAGCAGACAGAACCATTGGGGTATTGTAGTTGAAAGGGCAGAAGAATTAATAAAAACATCAACTCCGGCAGAAAGTGGAAGGCTGACTGCACAAATTGATAACATAAATGCATCTTTTGTTCGAGTCAAAGATAAATGCTTGAATAAATCCAAATATCTTGACTCAGCCCTAATTCAGGTAAATGTTAAATTAACTAATTAAAACACTGATAAGCATAAGAAATTATTATTCTTAAGGCCGAAAAACTACACTCATCTGTCAACGCCTTACTGGAATGGCTCTCTGACGCAGAAATGAGGTACACATTAAAATAAATAATCTCCTAATTTAATTTAAATCTCTAGTTGCGTTCTATTTTAAAAATTATTAGACTTCGTTTTGCTGGCCCACTACCGGAGGATGAGAAATCCACGAATATATTTATGGAAGAGCATGACAAGTTTGTTGCATTAATTAAAATCGTAGCATCTCTTTCTTTTCTATTAGCTAATCTTGCATATTATTTTAGGTTTATGCATGACCTCTTTGAAAAGGAGCAGGAGAAGGAATTGACAGTTGAGTTGGCCAGAGATATTCTAGCCAAAGCGTATCCTGACGCTGAGAGTTTAATAAGGCACTGGATTTCTGTTATTAAGTCGCGCTGGGAAGAGATTTCTTCATGGGCTAAGCAGGTTGGTTCCCATGTTTTCTATTTATATATTATATTTATATATAATGAGCTAGTGCGGTTTAGAAAGTACAATTAATATGCTTCTGTAAATTAATACAGCGGGACCAGAAGCTACACGCCCATCTGGTAGCATTGCGACAAACCCATGAATTATGCGTAGAGCTCATGACGTGGCTTCAGAACTGTGAGGATAGTTTGACAAAATTGGAAGCTGAACCGATTTCTGATGATTTGTCTGAGGTTCAAATTCTGACACAGGTACTGATAAATGCTCTCCGTTAATTTTGCACACTTTAACTCGAAGCACATGACCTAACTTTAGGATTTTACTTCTTATTTTGCAGGATCACAAAGAGTTTATGGAAGAAATGACAAACAGACAACAAGACGTTGATGCCGTTTGTAAGCCAAAGTTAGCTGTTCGACAGCCAATTGTAAAATCAAAGTTTGGGTCTAGAACACATGGTCCAACACCGTTGTAAGTTCGAATTGCACCCCTTTAAAGAATAATATACCCTATATCTGACCAACGCACTTTTAAGCCTCAAACACTTTTGTTATTTTTTAAATCCAGAAGAGGAGATCCGCAAATTCAGAACCCACAAATAAAGATTCTTTGGGATAAATGGAAACGTTCTTGGATGATGGCCTGGGAAAGGCAACGCCGGCTTCAGGATAAACAGACGTACTTGCTGGAATTGGAAAAAGTAAAGAACTTTAGCTGGGATGACTGGAGGAAGCGCGTAAGTGCATTTTATCATGATATATAAAAAAACCTACGGATCCACTTGATTAAATAGATTGTCTATTGCAGTATGTTTTATTTCCGCATGGCATTTTTCAGAGGTTTCGGATTTTCTGTTAATGTTCGATTTATGTGTGCTGGTTTCAGTTCCTGAAGTTTACAAATCACAAAAAGTCTCGGGTTACAGATATATTTCGAAGAATCGACCGAAACAATGATGGTCTTATTCCACGTGAAGAATTCATCGATGCCATTATTAAGTCAAGTAAGCGGATATGTATTGTTTTAGATTTACTTTGTAGGCTCTTGTACTAAAACCAATTTCCAAATGTTATCTGAAGTTGCGATACATGATTTCACAAATATGTTTTAGTTTTATGTAGCATTTTGAATACTTAAGTTTACCAACAACGCCTGCGTGCACTTTAATTAATTATTAACCTATATGCAGTTCATTGCGATTACAGAATCGATTTATTTCAACTCTTTTCACAAGCGAATCCCTTAAACCAACCGTGTTCGCACTAAACACAACGTTTATTTCCTCATGAAACAGAATTTCCGACCAGCAGACTTGAAATGAACGCAGTTGCCGATATGTTTGATCTTGGGGACCAGATGATTGATTACAAGGAGTTCATTGCAGCCCTTCGTTCTGATTGGGAAGAACGAAAACTCCCGGTTGATACAGATGTTGTTGAAGATGAAATCCAGAAACAGGTTCTTAAGTGCACTTGTCGTCAAAAGTTTAGAGTCTTCCAAGTCGGGGATGGAAAATATCGGGTGAGTTTGTTCATCCTTACGGTTGCCACCCTGTTGATTAGTTTCCTGGTAGCTTTCCTTAAATTAATTTGACGAAGATTAATGAGTTGCAATCTTGTTAGCACAGTTTTTAACCCTTGTGTAAGCTTCCAAAAAAAAACCCGTCCAAGATCGTACAGATAATACTTGTTTACCCTGTGTTGGGCCATTCCTTATTTGGCGGTAGGACAATTTCAGCATCACTTCTTTGCACTGCCATTTTCTGTGTGCCTCCCCTTTCATTCGTTTTTATGTGTCCAAGCATGCTGGGCTAGCAGATTCTATTTACTCATGGGTCTTTGGAAGTGACTCTTGCTTACTATATTATGATGAATTGTATCCGCGAAACATGCTCAGGCTAATTATATTTGCTCCAGCTTATTTCTCGAATCCATTCTCTCACGCTTATATGGCTATGGCTAAAATATCTAATCCACACACGTCTTCTTTGTTAAAAATTAGTTCGGAGACAGCCAGAAGCTGAGATTGGTCCGCATCCTGCGATCAACTGTAATGGTCCGTGTCGGTGGTGGTTGGGTTGCACTTGATGAGTTTCTGGTGAAAAATGACCCGTGTAGAGGTAAGAGATTGGTTTCTACAGTGTTACATTTATTTCAGAGAATAAGCATCGTCTAGCATTGTAATTCTAATACTTATTTAACCCATTCCTATCAATATGTTGCGAATGCACATTGCACATATTTGGTTCTTCCTGTTTCCATTTCTTGCAAAAGAAACATGCTACCTGTATTCTGACATTCTGTCAATGGTGGTAAATTGAAAACAGCTCACAGAATGCTAGGAAATGAGTTTTCGCCGCCATTTCTCACTTGTCCACACTTCCTTCCATCTCCAGTTATGGTCTGACGTGAAGTATTAAGGACAAAAGGAGGTTGACACGGGGAATTGAGGACGCTTGGAAAATTGAAATTGCATCAATTTATTCTTGCTAGATTTTGTGGGAAACATTCATGGTTCACCTTCAAAGGTTATAGATAGGTTTCCCTACGTTGCGAATCTATTCATATCTGAAAATCTTAGAATTGATTAACATACTGTGGGCACACTCTTGTGTACACCTGATGCACCTAAAATAAAGTTTAATGGTGAAGTGGGGTATTTGCAAATATCTACCGATATAATGACGGTGTGGGGCTTCAAAATATTGCTGTAACAATTTGCTATATCTCATTAATGCTGCCGTGAAGTCGTCATACATCTTATTCCGGATTTGGTATCGCCGTTGGAGCATGAATCTACTTGCCCGTTTGGATCTCCATGCCACACTGGATGTTTGTGTAAGAATAAATTATTCTGATGCTTGTGTGACCATTTATAAATTAGATCATAGCAAAATCTTTGAACCGCTTAAAATTTGTTTTGTTTGCAAAATAATTACTTTGCCTTCTATTGAACATGTTCGACACTGGTTTGCCCGCTAGTTTTTGGTGTTCTATTTATTATTTATTATCTACTCTTTGAAATGGTTATATCTTTTGGTTATTTGGTTGTCAACAAATTCACCGCATTGGGTGTTAACTAGGAGTTTTCTATTTTTAGTAAGGTCCGTTAATACCCGACAGCGCAAACGTGCTCAGACTTCGGTCAATTTAGTTCGCTCTGCATGGTACGTTGGCATATGTGTTAAACTACGTAGCAATCATTCGTGCCGTCGGATTGTAAAGTTCAAGCACGCCTCAAGCTAACTTTTACTCAGGGTATCTCAAAGGATTAAAAGTGGAGCTGTTGTGCGTGCTCATTTAATCAACTGGAACTAAGTTGTCAGGAAATCTCAACTACCAAAATTGATTGATGAGCGTATACTTTCTCAAATTTAATTAATTTTGCAGGAATCTTCAGTGGTAATAATTAATGTTGTTTCCCTACATGTGGCATTTGGAAGATCGTAGACCTTGAAGTTGTAGGATTACCCGGTTGTGTGTGTCTTTGCATGCTTGGCTAAAAGTATGAGTACGGAGATGAGTATGAGAGCATGGTGTTTTTAATTATGCTCACAGGACAGTCTCACTCATATTATTTCAATTGATTCACATTCCCGATGTGCTGGATTTGTGTTCCTAGCGCTTTGATAGTTGTAACTGTAACTGTTAGCGATGAGCATTTAGAAATGGATGTATCAAGAGGAAAGCTACATTCGGTGGAGCGCTCAAACATTTCAAATATAGTGGAAAAAATTACTTGTAGTCTATGTATGCCTTTTTGTCATGGTCAAGGCATCGATTACAAGTGACAGAGTTCTTATATTTTATTTGCATCATAAAGATATGTTTGCATGGGACTAATAATGGCTAATTTTGTGTGTTCAGCCAAAGGACGAACTAATATCGAGCTACGGGAGCAATTCATTTTGGCGGATGGAGTTTCTCAAACAATGACAGCCTTTAGAGCCAAACCGAGCGGGAGCACAGCCTCTAGTGGAAATCGCTCAGCCAAATCTCTTCCTGCTGCTGGACTATTCTCCAAGGTTTTATTTCTTTATTATACATTCTTCTACTGCGTAATGGGATCTACTTCTGAACTAAGTAGCGTGTAATTGTGTTGACGACACCCAATTTACACTCTCATCTCCCATCTGAACCGGGGGGTAAAGTGGCTTTACTTTTCTTCCACTATTTCAGTGTATCCGACCCTAACAAATGAGTAAGAAAGAACGATACACATTCAATTACATTGCCCAATTCAATTTTCAATACTAGAACGAGTCTAGAACTTTCCGCCCAAACTTTTTCTTATTTTTGAGTTCAGTTTTACTCATTTTATTAAACCAAGAGCGTTTGAGGGTTGAATGACTTCCCCTTAGATCATGCCAAGGACAGGCAACACATTACCTTTCCTTCGAAAAAGAAGGAATTAAGATTATGATAAGGACGTTCTGCGTTGCCTCAGTTTTGACAGAAAACAAATCTACCAGTTTTTTTTCGTTTGTGCGAATGAACGCCAACAACCTAGGCTTTAAATATTTGGCAGGACTGAACTGAAACTCAGGATTTTCCTCAACAGCTGAAAGTAGAACTAGAAAATGACGCCTTGGTTCGAATACATTAAGTTTGTATGTTTATACTTGTGAACAACGATGCGTTTCGATTGAACTCCACTCGGATTTTATTGCTTCCTTAGCAAATGTACACAGTCTCGAACTTCACATTCAATTTTAGTATGCTTTTACCTGCCACCCTCCTATGTAATCTAAAGCCCAGTCGGACTGGTGTTTTACAAACTGAAAATAATTTGTTTTGTGTTCATTGGGCTTTGTCATGCTTTACTTGCACTCTCTCTAGAAATGGTTTCCATTATGCTATTATTGTATCGTATTATAAATGACATACAGGTGAGGAGATAATTTTAGGTCTTGAGAAAAGACCTACCACCTAAGTTTCTTTTCTTTGTTTACTATTGTGCTGGTGGTAAAAATAATTTTTTACTGTTTGGTGAAAGGTGGCGGAGAGAAGATGTACATCAATTAGTCACAACAGGGCGGAAGCAAGAACACCTAGTGGTGCATTCAGTGATGACGGAGTCATTTCCAGACTTCCTCGTAAATCACCTGCATCTGCACGTAAGCATCGTTCTTTCAATAAGCCTTATCGGCATTAGAACAGGAGTTTTTTTTGCTTCTGTTATTCTGGTTTTGGTGGAAACCTTGTTTGTTTGTTAACACTGAATTATGAGGCAGAAGTGTTGAATGTTATTCATCTATTTAGGTGGATATCCGTACGGCCGACCGAGTAGCAGCAGCAAACCTCCTAGCCGGGCCAGCTCAAATGCATCCTTGGACAGCACAGGTAATTTTTTAATTTCTTGAGAACATTAGTTGCCAGCAGATAAGAAGCTAACCGAGATTTTGAAAAACTATTATTAATGTATTGGACGATTTCTTAGATGAAGTCAGTCGAATTCCTGTTCGGCGATCAAACAGCCTGAAACGAGGTGGGCGTTTCAATGACTTCTCCATCTCCGAGGACATCTTCTGTTACTCCAACTCGGGGAAGTGCTTTGTCTCAAACAAGGATACCCGTCCCTTCAATTGGCCAAAGGCAAGTTATTAGTCTCGACTAGAGTACATGCCATGCTAGCGAAATAAAACTCAAATTCCTCTCGTACCCGGTCCGACCATATAATTCTGACTAATTTACATTCAGTCCGTTGCTTTCACGTGTTCTTTTAAGTTCAAATCCAACAACCCATGTATGGATGTTGAATTTTAACTAGTTTTTCCTGATAATTGTTTTGTTTAAAACTCTGATATATATACTACCAAGAACCGAGTAACCCCACGTTGCGAAATTCAACTGAGCCACTGTTGAATATATGTCCGTTTTATATATTTCTATTCCTGTTTTAGATCACATTCCTTTACATTAGCCCCTTCGAGAGGGTTTGCTCGCGCAGGATCGTCTTCCAGCATATCTTCACTGCCTGGTGTGGATGCAGTAACACCGACGTAAGCACTTTGGATACTTACTGCAAAATTTCAAACCTTGTTTGATGCATAATTCAAAGTATTAGCGGACAATTTTAAAAAGGAATGCTTGCTAGCTGAACAATGAGATCTCGTTTATAACATGGGATATTTGACCACGTGGAACCTTTGAAAAATTCATATTGTCAGTGCAGTAGTNTTCCACCCGAATGTCCACGTACATACCTAGGACGATTGTTTAATACATTCTTGTTGTAAATGAGCATGGAGCTGTCCAGTAACTAATTGCAAACAGCAGTTTCCATCTGCAAAGAGCCATAAAAGTCGTCCCACTGCGTTTGACATATGAACAAACAAAAGGATTAATGAGTGGGCTTCTGACGGAGTGTACTCTAACTTTTTGATCTTTTTGCGGCTTAACTACTTAAGACGCGTGACAGATTTTAGTCAAGTACAATTTCTCTGAAGGCCTTTAAGAGAGGCAAGTTTTTATATTCACGGGGTGAATTGTATTCCAATCCTGCGCGACCAGGGGTGGACGTTTAATTTTACTTAAGAAACTTACTCATGCTTGGAGGTACATCAATGACTTAACCGGTCGAATATTATCGACCGCACATAACAAACTAAACGCAGTTGCAATTTTACTAGTTATTTCTGGCTCAATTGAGGAAAAGTACGTTGTGACGTACACATAGTAGCATATAATTCAGCATATATCTAGCATTGTTTCTGGATAATATTGTTATTACCACCAATTATGTTTTGAAATCAGTTTACTTTACTTATATACACATTTTACTCTGCAGAACTCCGGACTCTCCGCAAGCGGGCGTGATGAAGAGTAAGTCCTCCGGTAGTGCAAATATTCCTACTAGACGCGTGCCTTCTACATCGTCAACTCCTACTTCATCCAGAACGAGTGCAATACCACAGCCGCAGCGGAAATTATCTTCTACTAATCAAACTGTAATCAATAAAACAGATTCTTAGGATAATAAGTAGCTCCAATTTGACTGAAATTGAAATACTGGTTGTGACCCAGTGCATTTGTTGAAAACTTTGTGGGTGAACCTTGTCTACTGAAACATGTCCTATTTTCTAGCTAGGTTTTTATTTTAGTAACTTTAAATAGTTTTAGTTTGTAAATTTAAAAAGAAATTATTCATCTTATGTTTTAAATTAGGTGTCAATAGTTTCGTGGAGTGATTATATTAAATTCTGTGTACAACGTGACTACAGCCAATAATTTTAGAATATGAAGAATACCGTAGGCATTTAGACGAGTGCTAGTTGTAAACAATCAATCATAATTGGTTTGTATATAACTTGGCTGGATCGCAGAGTTAGGATTTGTGTGGGACTAATTACTACAAATCATTCATTCTCAAGCAGTATGATTTAGGGGGTTCATGTCGAACGTGATTACGAATGAAGTCATATTTTATTAGCAGCTAGCTTGCAGCAAGTGTTAGATGATACGGTATTTTTGTTTCCAATTACATATAAGTCAACCTAAATTGCTTTAATAAGAACCTGCCCACATGAAAGCTTTGGTTAAGATATTGATTAAACTAAAAGTATTATTGCCTCAAATAAATTATGGGTTTATCGAATCTAAACAACTACTCATTTATTGTCAATTGAATCAACATATTGAACTCAAACAATAATGAAAGCACATTTTTTTTGGACTGGTGTTCCCATCTAATGCATGGACGTTTAATTCTAGTTAAAGCTGTAATCAAAGCAGTAATTGATTCGTGTCATTGTTAGTCTATTTACATGCGTAGTCGAGTCTATAGGAGGCTGTTTCAATTATAAAGAATATTTCAATCCGGTCATTGCTATTAATGCGTGCCTGGATGTACTTGTGCGAGGTAAATGTTTATGGGTGATCTAGCTCGCTCAAATCCAACACTCACTGCGACGGGGTCTCCCATTTCCTAGATAAATAATTATGAGTTTGATGCTTCCAATTCGATACAGATATTAGGAACATGTGCTCTGGAAAGGAGTCGACACAATAAATAGTTATTTCAAAATGGTTCATTTAGTATCCTTCCAGCGCTTATTTTCCAAGTTGCACGCAGTTGTCTTGTAAGCTACAAGACAATTAATAACGATTGGAACTGCTAGTTGTTAAGCCCAACCCATATGTTTATCATAGCCAAGATATCTACAACGCAGTAACACAAAGATATAGCCAGATTTGTATATGCATCACAGTTGAACTGCAATTAAGATCCCTTTAATTTTTGTAGAACCATAATTATTCACAATGCTGTCTTTGCCACTATCGATTGTTAGTAAAAAGCTTTGGATTAAGTGAACTTTTAGTTTCCAATCTTCCATTTCCACCGTTGTTATTTCCTGATTTGACAAATTGCCGTACTCAACTTTGGAGATAGCGCATGGAATGCTGCTGGATTACACTTGAAGCCAAGCATGCTCTAATACTTTCTAAAACTTTCCTTGCTCTTTACGCTTTTCCTCAGAATACAGCACACCTGAAAGCGTTTGGAATACAGGAATGGCACACACTCCAACCTTCATTGTGACTTTGAAGCCAACTTCTTGATTTATTTGATGCTTTTATCAGTTTACTTCTCGCATGCATTAAATCTTTTGCGTTTTATTTTAAAGTGATGAATTTTGCGAAAACAAAATTTACGATGAATTTTCATTAAAGTACTAATAAGCTATCAATTTGTGATTTGGTGTCTCTCATGACCTTGTCGTGAGTTTTTTGGTAACATAGTTTTATTAACTAATATATTATGTAATCACTATTCACCAAAACTGTATAATAACGAGCTGTACATATGTTTTCCAAGATAATGCGTCGAACATAAGGCATGGAACGTGGAAGTGCAAATTGGAATGTGGGATTTCAGCGTATGATTGACATGTTAATGCAACTTGAACAACGCCGGAGATGTTGAAATTCGGTTCTGGCGTTGTAAATCAAAATTGTATGCAGACAGATTTACGTGTATCACACAACACTTCACAATTTCCTATTCTGGTGAGAGGAGCAGCAGACTTCATGGGCACGTTTTTTTTAGGAAGTCATGTTTCTTTCATTTTAAGATTACGATAACAATTGTATATTCTCGGATGACCATCGCCATTGAAATATGTCATACTTCCAGTCAAGCATTCAAATGCATTTCCCCAGCTTTACTCCATAAAAATTAAAGAAGTTTAGGGATTCAGTTTAGAAAATATTTGTCAAGAAGAATGAACTAAAGCACCAAACCCAATTCAAATTAAAAATAGTTGGGGATTGGCCAAATACAGGGTACGTGACTTTTACTTTACACCTGCTGTG
>JAAXYW010000389.1:0-39496 GCA_036851895.1 Orthonychiurus folsomi | reverse complement strand
TCAGTGACTGCACCGAAAAGCGCGGGACGTTCAGCAAATCCAAATCGTGTTCAACCCAGAGAGAGGCCGACGCTTGGATTTGTTTTTTCCAACCCCTGATTACTGAATAATCTTGCCCAATGGAGATGCCAATATGTTAATACCAAGATTGCAACACGATTAAACTACCAAAGCAACAATGAGCCAACAAAAAGGAACACAAGGTGCTCTTAAGGTGAGAAATATTTTCCTTTTGGAAACACAATTGCGAGAAAACTATGTCTTATACAATGCAATGGACTGAACAATTGTGCATTTGCGTCGAGAATAATATATCCTAATTTCCTCGTAGGTATCCGACGACGACGGCGAAAGGAAAAAAGTGGAATATTATAAACCTCCGCGTTTAACTAGTGGAAAGGAATTGCTGAACGAGCGAAAAGCTCTTCATTTAAATACTGGTGGAAATTTTGATGAGCTACTCGGAGCTGTATTAAAAGTGAGTAACGGAAATGATTCTTTTTTATTTTATTGATTTCTACCTCCACATTCGCATTCTAGGTAACTGGCCGTGAAGCCCCAAAATCTGTAAAGAAGTTTCAAGAAATGAAATTAAACCCGGTAATTTTGGACGCCCTGAAAAGTCGTGGGCATTTTAAACCAACACCTGTTCAGGAAGGTGCAATACCTGTTTTGCTGGCAGAAAGAGATGTTATGGCATGCTCTCAAACAGGATCTGGTAAAATGGTAGGTAATACACAAAATACTGCCAATTGACTAGCTCTCTCAAGCTTGCTCAGCAGACGACAACATTAGCCAAGTTTATTATGGTAAAAACACTTAACACTTCTAAGTACATGTGTTATGACTTCCAGGCTGCATATGTGCTCCCTATAGTGCATAAACTGATGAGCGGGGATTTACCAAAAAATAAGATGCTTCCCGCTACACCCCAAGCTCTAATTTTGGTGCCGGTGAGGGAGCTCACGATTCAGATTGCCAAGGAGTTTCTTATGTACTCAATCTCCGAACTAGATATCTGTTTTGCTTATGGTGGTACTGCTCGACGGGACGAACTGCAGCGATTAAAAGTAAGCTTTATCTTATCCCCACAACCAACTTGACGTCTACTAAACTAAATGGAGATTATCCGGATCGATGATTTAGACGGGTTGTAATGTGCTGATAGCTACTCCTGGAAGATTGATAGAACTTCTAGAAGAAGAAAGTGTGCAATTGAAACAATTGCGCTACTTCGTGCTTGATGAGGCAGATCGTATGTTGGACATGGGCTTCAAACCTGATGTAAAGCGTATTGCGAGCCATATGCCTGCATCGGTGAGTTATAACTTCCTTGACCTATTACAACTGATTTCGATTTCGATTAAATTAATTTCAGAAAAACCGGGTAACAGCAATGTTTAGTGCCACTTTTCCACCAGTCGTTCAGAAGGCTGCAAATAACTTTCTGTGTGATTATATCTTTGTGACGGTTGGAACCATTGGGGGGGCATGTGGTGATGTGGAGCAAGTCTTTCACGTTGTAGAAAGGGCCGAAAAACGACACAAACTTTTGGAAGTTCTACGCGGAATCAATCCTATGGATAAAGTCCTTATATTCTGCTCCCAGAGAGATGGTGTTGACATATTATCAAGTGCGATGTCGGAGCAAGGTTATTCCTGCATTGTGATTCACGGAGAAAGAACACAAAAAGAGCGGGAGATCAGTTTGAAGAAGTTCACACAAGGGACGAGCAAAATACTGATAGCTACATCTGTTGCTGCTCGGGGATTAGGTAAGGATTAAAAATCTGTGGTTCAACCGTAATCTATTAGAGTTTTCGCTTAAGAATGAAAAAGGAGTAAAGTAAGAGTGTTCAGTTCAAAAGCGTTCGCATATTATTGCCAGATATCCCAAATGTCACACTGGTAGTCAACTATGATCTCCCGCAAGATATTTCAGATTACGTTCAACGAATTGGACGAACTGGGCGTGTAGGCCACGCAGGAAAGTCCATTAGCTTTTTTGAATACCATACCGATGCACCATTAGCTAAAAGCCTTATTTCTACACTGAGGGATGTTCGTCAACCTATCCCGCAATGGATGCTCACTATTGACTCTCAGGAGGACAGTGACGACGACGGGCTAGCCCAACAATTTCGCACGGTGTTTCCATCAACTGATATTAGACAATCGGTGCGTTAAATGGTTAACAATTTCAATAAATAGACCCTATGACTTGTTCTCTAATCTATTTTCTGATTCGAAATTAATTTAGAATGCCATTGGAAGTGCCAGATATGGGGTGCCGCTCCCATGTGAAGACATACAAGACAGTTGGGATTAAAGGCGCCGAAATTTTTAACCCCTAAATCAATCTATTGTTAAAAAAAAGCTTTCTACTAACCTGGAAGTTCTTCGTGGAATTGTTGAAACAGCAACATTATGTCCATTAACATGTTGTGTCCAATCACAGGCTTCCGTGACTTTTGTAATGCAATTAGTATTTTAGAAAATCCTCTCAATCGCTCAACGATTTCCTCGATCTCTTCATCTGCCAGTGCAGGAGTGTAATTAGGAAAGTAACCCTGAAAGATCAGCAGGATTACAGTTGTTTGTAATAAGTGACTTGTATAATATTGTCATAACAATCCACTTTGACTTTTCACATTGAATAAACTCTTAACAGGAAATGCCTTATTCCTGTATTTCAGAAGAACTCTTGCTTGTCCAGGTCTAGATTCAACTGGCAACACGCAGGTCAGTATTACCTTAGATCAACAACATTCATTAACCAGAAAGGGAAGGACGACATACATACACTTTAATATAATCATACACTTTAGCGTTAATAAGCATCATCTTATCTCACTTAATTACGCGTCTTATCTGCGTCACAGAGTCCGTCCGACGTTTGTTTTATTTGGTATCCATGGTTGTCTTTACACTTTGCACTTTTTAAATGCTCTAACGGCGCGGCCGGCGCAAGGGTAAACAAATTGCAAAAGCAATTAAATTGAGTTTATTTTGTTGGTGGCGACGGTTGGGTGTGGTTTTACTTCCGAGTTTATTTTGTTAGGGTGTAGGTTTTTTTTAGAAAAGGGTGGGCTTTTATATTTAAGTTTATTATTTTGTGGGTTGAAGGTGAAGTAGTGTGAAGTCGCCGGTGCTGGGGATTGCTACTGTTTTCCTACTTTCATGGGATTGCGACTTTGTATTTTTGTGATTGTGTTTATCAACAGAATTTCAATGAGGTCCCGCCTGCAAGGTCAGCCCGCGAAGCGGGCTGGCTTGCAAGTTTTTGTAAAAATGGTAGGGAAAAACTGACAAACCGTTGTTTTTAATTACATAATGATTATGTGTGCGTCGCCGTTCACAAGATTAGCATTTGTCAAAGGTCCTTGGTCGTTCACTCGTTCAAACTACGTTTCAGCTTACCTTATCTCGAATCTCCATGTGCCTCATAAAAGTAGGATTTGCTTTGAGGTACCTCCGAAGTCTAACGGCCTCGGATTCTTTCAAATACGGAACGCCTTCCCTAATAAACTAAAAAATAATATCTGTTATGTACTTAATACGTGTAACAAAATTTCCAATGAAATTTCAGAAATGAAATAGACTAACGGCATACCTTATTGAAGTCAAAATTGTTTGCAGTCAAAAAATGTAGGCACGAAATCTGAAACTCTACAGTGTCCCTATGTCGAAATTCATCAAATGACGGTGGGAAAAGGTAGATGTTGTAAGAGTTGACATGATACACATTTTCATCCCAGTCCTTCTCAAAAATTGACAACCCGAACTAAAAACATATTTTATCAAATGTCAATGACAGAGTAATTATATTGTGAGTGACCGCCAAATCTAGACCACAGCGGCAAAGGGCTTTTAGAAACAAAAAACCTATTCTAAATAGGGTAAGAGGGTGACCTCCCCGTCCTCGCGATTATGAAGGTTAAGTGGCCATAACACTACACAGTGCACTTGAATGATAATATGCCCTTAGCCTGTGTTGTACGAATTGGGTAATATATACACAGGGAGGAAAGCCTGCACCAAATTTGGAACTCATTTCCTTGATAAACATTCAACAGCTTTCAAAACAGTTTTTCGGAAAATGAAGATTTGGCTGCGGTTGAGGGTTATACTAAAGAGATTGCGTTTTATGACGCGTATTGTGTGTGGATTGTGGAATGCTTTATTAGTGTCACCAAACTACATTCCTCTCAA
Source organism: Orthonychiurus folsomi (assembly GCA_036851895.1). Classification (NCBI taxonomy): domain Eukaryota; kingdom Metazoa; phylum Arthropoda; class Collembola; order Poduromorpha; family Onychiuridae; genus Orthonychiurus; species Orthonychiurus folsomi. The sequence goes on along the minus strand of JAAXYW010000389.1, from coordinate 35,284 downwards.
CAATACGAGCAAGTCACATTGAATCATCAGAGTGTCTCTGGTTCCGACTTAACAAACTTTAACAGAATATTATTTTTTTTAAATGGAATTAAAAAGGTTCTCTTCAGGTTCATATAGCGAAAATCAGCTAAAAATAGTTTTCAAGGAGGTAAAATCGGAAGATATGCGACCTGTAATGCCAGATTGGTCATCATTCATGCCCCAGCTTTTATATTACCTGTGAGATGATGAATTTAGACAAACTCGCTCTTAGTTTCTTATATCGAACAGGCGGCGAATCAAAGAGACTACAAAAAGACAACATATGGAGTGAGCAAAGGCTGAAATATGAAATACTCATTGTAGTATTAAGGACTCTTGGCTGACCTGTTTTGATTCGCCGGGTTAGTTGCGTGAATGCCAGTATACTCGGCATCAATGCTGATAAAGCTACTCTTACTAATATCGTTCAGTATGACGGAAAAAAGTTCTTCGTAATTACTTCGTAGAACGTCAGTCATTTTGTAGAGAAAGTGGATTAGGTATCTTTGTCTTTGTGCTCCGGAAAACTGGTAGCCTTCTGTTTCAAATATTAACGAATTGTAAATGCATTTGTAAATACATATCAATTATCTTTCAATTGAGTGCAGTGGACATATAACAAAAGTTATTAAATGTCACTATCTATAATTTAACTGTAACATACCTCAGCGCGTGGAGAATCGTTTAATCTGATTGCGCTTTTAGGATTCAAACTGTTTCTACATATCTCCTTTTGTGTGCTAATGCTCCGAGACGCCCGGGGAAAATCCGAAAGGCTCAGACAAACAAGATCTTTGGCAAATGTTATCTTATGGATTAGCTCCTCGATGTTAGGTTACCTCACTCGTGAATGAAAGAAATCAAACGAATACAGTCGATTAGACCAGCAGCCAAATGCCGGAGCAGAAAGTTGAAGTCTTGCCATTCAAACATTATTCGTGCGTAGACTTGCCGCCAAAACATTGAGAATTTCAACAATGATTATATGATGGTAAAATTCTATTCTATTAAGTTGCACTGCACTACTGGCCGTGGTCATTTTGTTTACACATTTTTTCACATCGCATATCTCATTACGTAATTGAGTTGAGTAGTTTGCCACTGCATATTGTGGAATCAGGTCTACTTCTGCTATCACAACCACATATCAGTATGTGGCGCATTGATGGGGAAATTTTGTAGTTCTCAGGCAACATTCCTTCATGAACTAAAAATCATTTTAGCTCAAAAGCTCCCTATCTACCAGAGAAGCAACAACAATCTGTTGTTGATACTGATATTGTATAATCGTACTCAAATTAAATAAAGAAAGCAGAGAGGCAAACTTGCCCATGCATCAATAGCATCAATTTAAAGAGTTTAGCATATATACTACAGAATAATCACTTTGGTTTCTGCTAGATCCGAATTCGGCAAGAGCTGGACGAAGCACTTAATTTTTGGTAGAAAGCAGAAACTAGCAGAAAAATAAGATTGTCTAAGACAGACAGACGACACGCAGCAGGATTGTGAAGGCGAGGAGAAAGTCGGGAGCTGTGGAAGTGAGTCTACTACTTGGTTTTTGAGGTTCGAGATTACGGTTTTCTATCTTGTCTCGCTCTGCTGTTTATTACACAATCCAGCCGCGAAATTTGTACTGACTTGACTTACTAATACCCCTTTTACTTTTCATTGTTGACAATTTAGAGCTTGGACGACGCAGAGGTAGAAAGTTTGTAAGTGTGATCATTTAATCGATGGAAGACTTGATAGTTTACATCGCCACGTGGAATGTGGGCACGAAGTTTCCCACTGAGTTGGACGATTTGCATGAGTTCCTCGGTCTAGTAGCTAATTCGAGCACTTACATAAATGTTCCAGATATTTATGTTATTGGGTAAGATTATTAAATTTTCTCTAAATGTACCTTAAGTCGAATAAGCTGGGGCAGTCTGGAATAAGTTTCAATATTCAATAACTAGGCATAAATAATAAATGCATTTAAAATGCAAGTGAAGGAGGTACCAAACAGTTGACAGTACACCTTTTTTGCAATAATGTGCCCAAGACTCGGGAAATTTATTTGCGTTCATTTCAGTTTCAATCCAACAATTAATTTGGTTAATTTTAGTGATGTTGTTATTCCAAAACGTTTATTTAATTTGGATAATCCGCGGTATTATGCTTCTTATTGTGTCTCTGCTTTGGAGGGAGCAAGGGTAAAATGGAATCCGCCATTCCTGAAAGAAAGTAGTCCGATTGTTGTGAGCTCAGCAAGCAATGTCTGCCGTGCATTAATGCAGACAGCATATCATGTCGATTGTCGATGTATTGAATAAAACGTCAAATTTATTTTGTTGTTTTCCTATGTATTTATGTATCGTTGACATTTACAGATTACAAGAAGTCAAGTCACAGCCTCAAAACATTTTATGGGATTCCTTGTTTGAAGATCCCTGGACTGTTAGGACTAAAAATATTTTAGCTCAATTTGGAATAATTAAAGTCCAGACTCTTCGAATGCAAGGTTTGGTTACAACAATTTTTATCAAAAGACGACATCTTATCTATCTTAGGGACATCGAAACGCTTGTTACGCGACGAGGCCTTGGTGGTATTTGGGTAATACTATTCAAAATAATTGAGTAATTGAATGACTTGAGTTTCCTTAATTTTAATTTTGATAATTTTTAAGGGAAATAAGGGTGCAGTGTCACTAAGACTTGGAATACACGGATGCTCACTATGTTTGGTGAATTGCCATTTGACAGCTCATGACCATTTATTGGAGGATAGAATTGAAGACTATCAAGCAATCCTAACTGGTCAGAGATTTTTATATCAGGAAACTTCAAATATTATGTTCCATGAGTAAGAGAATCATGCGATTGATAGACAATAAGATATTTGTTTTGATCAACTCAATTCAACTCAACGGCTGCAAAATAGTTTGAACTTTGTTTCAGTTACGTATTTTGGTTTGGCGATTTAAATTTCCGTCTGGGCGGCACAAGAACCTCGGAAGAAATAGTGGAAAGAATATCAAATAACCAGTTGCCTTTGTTGTTCAAAGACGACCAGCTTAGTCAAGTAATCAAAACAGGTGATGCCTTCTCCGAGTTGAGCGAAATGGACATTGAGTTTCGTCCAACTTATAAGTTTGAAATTGGCCTTGACAGCTATGACGTAAAGTAAGATGAGAGGAACTAGTTCAACTATTTCAGGATGTGTTTTGTCTCACTTCTAAACCTATTTCAGACGAAGACCCGGCTGGACAGACCGTATTTTGTACCAGGTTAATGCCAACGTATACGACAATGTCACCTTGAAAATTGAAGGAATAAACTACAAATCCCACATGAAGTACAGGACAAGCGATCACAGACCAGTCACGGCCTCATTTAAAATAAAGGTGTTTAGACCCACAATTGAGAAAATGGTAGAATTTCAAGACATACCCACCTGGAATTTGGGGGAAAGTAACAAGGTGTTTTATAACACCTGTCCTACTCTGGAGACGTCTCCGGAGGATTGGATTGCTGTGTACAAAGTAACTTTTAATTATAATTTTTTTTTTATTTTGCAAAAGTTGGATTGGATCCTAATAGACCCTTTTTACAGGCTGACTTTACAAGTTTGGACGATTATGTAGCATATGTTTATCTGCCATCCAGGCAAATGTCAGAAACTGGTGCAGAAGGCGACACTAAAACACCAACAATGAATTCGGTTCTATTCAGTGAAAATAGTATTCCCATGGCTGGTGTTTATGTTCTACTGTATTTTTCACATCCACCGAAATCCGTGTATGGGATGAGTAGTCCATTTGAAGCCACTATAAAAGAATTTCAAACTCTTGAAGTCTCGTGAATTTGAAAAGTTATATCATGCAAATTTATATACGTCCTCCTGTATGTGTGTTGCCTTCGTAGCTTTCATATTTAGTAAATACAATCAGTCACGTTGCGATGTTGTATTTTACATGCCCTTGCACAAATTTATTTAAGTAGCGGCTAGAAGACATTTGTAATAATTTGTAATTGCATTTTGTGGGGAGAGCAATTTTAAAGGCATATTTTGTTTGCTACGGCAATTATTGAGAAGTTTTGCTAATAATCGGGAAAACATAAATGTATTATGGCCACCTACGCAGACTAATTTGAGCCAATAAATTTGATTATTTAGCTTCTACTTGGATTAGTTTAGTAATTTAATTTGTATGTGAGCTTAGCTGATACGGTTATGATGTAGAGTGGGTGTTTATATATGGAAGGTTGGTCCTGGGATTAGATGGTTAGGCGCGGTCCTTTCAAATTTATTTTGAGCCTCACCCAACTTCTATTACCCTGCTGCTACCTCAGTCCAGACGATGAATTGGTGAATATTAATCTGAGGTTACAACATTCGCAGTTTGTGTTAGCAAGTTTCTATTATAAGTACCCCACTCCTGTGAGCCTTTTAGAGTTCAAAATGAAACATCTATCATGTATATTCATTGGAGTTCTCGTGAACCTTTTTTGTTATGGGAATCATGGAAATGCTGCCGATGCTGGTGGAACAATAATTGAACCTGAGGGTGATCTGATACTTGTGTACTACGAGAAACTCAATCTGACCATCAAAGAGGAAGGAGGCGGACAACCATCTTTCAAGTTAGTTTCAATTCAATTCAGTCGTTGCTTTTGTGAAATTCAATATATAATACGCAAGCACATTGAAGATGAATGTAACTGATACTATTAATTATATTGTTGGGTGTGTGGCGCCTTGAGTCAGTTGTGTTAGAACTTACTTTCTTGAAGGTTCTAGCCACAGACAGAATTCCAAAAATTTATTTCCGCAAGTCCTGATAGTGTTGTGTTGTGTAACTGATGAATTTGATCTAATAAAGAATTTATCTATCTATAGTGTTTTTTAGTCTCCAGTGGCGCGTGCGATTCTAAAATTATTCACAACTTGTTTTTTTGTTCACAGTCGGGTTACGTATTCGGGAAATGTGTCAAGTGAAGCAAAAGCCAGTGACAACAAGAACATTAGTCTCACATTGGATTTTGGTCCTAAAACAGAAGGAAGTCTTGCAATATCGAACTTCGTTGTAACGTAAGCTTATTAGAATTATATTTAATTTATGCGTATATTTTGTCTTAATGAGCCGAATAATGGTAAGTTAGGTTGGTGTTGGCAAAGGGTGATTATTGGACCTTGTCTTCATTCACTGCTAACATAGAAGGCACTTCGAACGGAAAGCCTATCAGCTTCAAAGGCACCGACTTCCTATCAACAATTGAGTTAGCAGCTCCTACTGGGATGTCATTCCATTGCAGCAAATTTGAATCCTTCTATCCACGAAGAAAATCTGGGCCTGAGTCGGCAGTGAAGGCAACAAATGAAGAAAAGGACGTGAAATTCATTCCGACAATACAAATTTACGGCTTTCAGGTATGTTGAATCTCCCCAATTATAAATTTATAGACTATCTTATAACTCCAACCGGTTATTTTTTAATTTTTAGATACAGCCATTCTTCCAAGGAAAACCACCGCGCAAGTTTGGAACCAGTTATGATTGCGTGGGGTTCTTTTCAATCGGAATATTATCAGGGATTTTCATCAATATAATACTATTATCCATATTAGCTTGGGGTATTTCGATGGTAATGAATGTGAAGACGATGGACCGTTTTGATGATCCAAAAGGAAAACCCATCTCAGTTGGCACTGAGTAAAAATCTTCTAGTCTCATCTAGTAATTTTGTTTGGATGCGTGAGTGTGAATCTTACCTTAATTCTGATGTTGATGTGTAGTCGTATTGAATTGCCAGTGGGGGGTTGCAATTTTTTTTTTTTTTTTTTAAATGCATACTTCTGTAAGCCCACTTATTTGTAAATTCCACTTATCGTTGCAGTCAAGCGTTTGAAGTTAGAATTCAGTGCGCAATTAGTAAAATAGGATGTAGAATAAATAGAATATATTGTTGATTATTTTGAATTAAAGTTACTTAATTTCTTCAAATCGATTTTCTTCAGAAGTTGAAGTCGTGCGTGTTCTGCGATTAGTCCGTTTAGAGCACCAATTGCATCCAACAAATCCGCAAGTACATTGACGTGTTGTATGTTGTGTTGTGCTGTTAAAATTCAAGTCAGGAGCTACACTTGAACCGATTCAAAACTTAATTTTATTGGAATAACTTAGCATGAATGTTTTTTTACACTTCTTGGTGGCGTGGCGTATTGAGTTCTACATGTTTTGACTTTAAGTGTCTTAATGGTTCCAAGCGATGACTACATTGATATTACACAAAAGCTACTTGCATTAAATTTGAAGCAGATCATTGCATATTTGGTAGTTTAGCTCATTAAAGCACAAAAAATTGACTAGCCTTTCACGAGATCCGCGTTAAAGAATACTAAGGGTGTCTGAGAAGCACTTGACTTAACTTCCACTAAACATACATATGTATTAATCGCCCCTTACAAACAACTATGTAATCAAACGAGTTATCAATATACAATCAATCACAGAGCAAGCGTTTAGCTTCGCAGTAAGTGTTGGTTTGGTTGTCTCAAGATTTGCAGAGAAAGGCATGGTTCCAGGAACAGCTAAATGCATAAACAGCTATATTTTCAAATAGTTAAATTTACTCTTCCTCTTTGCTTTTACTCCAGAATTTATCAAAACGGTGACGGGCTTTCTTTAAAACATCAGAGGCCTTTGAACCGGACGCCGGCTTTTCCATTGGTTTTTCAAGGGTGGGTGCTTCCAACACTCGATAAGTTGATGCCTTAGGTTGAATCGCCTCCTTGGTCTGCCGATTAGAATCACTCTTTTCGACTGCTGGAGCCGCAACTCTAGTCGTTTGCGGTACAGGGTCTGCTGCTTTTGGCTTAGATGTGGCGATGGCCGGGGCCGCCGGTGCCTCTAGAACACGAATTCCCTTTGGCTGGACTTTCTCTGGAATCTTTTTTAAAGGTTTCCCTGGTGAGATTTTATTCTTATCCGCCGAGGCAGAAGGTGGCTCATCATCCAAGCACCGAATAGGGGCTGCAGATTTTCCCAGCGTCACATTCTTCTTCGGAACTTTGTTTCGGTCCGGTTCTTCCAAAGGATCCTTAACTTTTACGTCACTTACAAGACTTGGCTGCTTTGAGGGATCTTCAGTTTTCTTGAGAGCAGGCGGCGGTAAGGCTTTTGATTTGGAGAAGATTGGTCCAAATTTTTTACCAGATTTCTCCTCATTTCCATTAACTGCTACTTTGACTATTTTCGACTGCGCAATGTTTGGTTCCAAACCCCCTGCATTGGCGTCATCAGAGCCACTACCTGAGTCAAAAAATAATACAACGATTTAACTTGGCATGTAGCTCACGGGAACTGAACACAGTAGAACTCATGTCAGTTTTATTGGCTCATCATCATATCAAAATTTCGCCAAATCCTGGAATAAATCAAGGCAGTTGTTCGATAGTTTCAATTAATTTAAGGTCTTTGGAACATTTTTTGTCTTCGTAACAAATTAAGCCATTCTCGCATTCTTCCCATATTTAGGAATGCACTTCCTTTTACAAAATTAAATTTTAAAAGCCTGAGATTAATATACAGATGCGCATCATGTGTGTACGCGTGTGCATGGCGAATATATGAAATTTGAAGTGTTTATGTTGACTCCAAAAATCATTAATAACGAGTTAATTTTGCCAGGCGCAATTTAAATACAGGAACGGAACGCATTAGGCTGATGTTAACAGTAAAGGGCGTATAGGAAGTACATTGGAAATTATAAGTTTTCCCTATTATTGAATTATTAGCACAAATATATAAATTGAAAAAATATTTGGTTTGATTGTTCTAAATAATGAATATTGGACTGCCTAATTCCCTCTCGCAAAAATGTTATTTATTAGAAAGACGAGAACAGTCTGCTTCGCCTGGCCAGCTTAACTTATCAATTTATTATAATTGTCAGCAATAATATCAACATATATTAAACTCGTAATGTGCATTTTTATAAACCAAACTGATTAGTGGAAGAAATATAAACCTTGAACGTTCAAAGCATATTCTAATGTACAAAACATCACTTGACAACTACTGTGTGATTGACACTTTCTTACAACATTTTGCTAGTTAATTGACTTGCATTCCATAATAATTCTTAGAAAAACAAATAAAAATTAAATACAAATTATAAAACACGGTAGACTTCTAGCCAGTTATGAACATTTTGTTAATCATTGAATACTGAGAGATCGCAATTTGCTGGAATAATTGTGATGCTTCAACGCAACGATTCTACTTACAATCGAGTTCCCTAAAGATATACCTAAACGTGAACCTACTTGCTAAAAGCAACATTTTGTTTTCATGTTACTTCAAAGAATTCTCAGCAATTAAGGCGTTAATTGTGGATTAGAAAGCCGCAAAATTGAACCTTTCAGAACTTTTGCAATATAGAAAGTGTTATTATAGAACAAAAATGTCAAGCAGTAAAGAGAGCTGAATTGTGAATTGGGAGTAACTGACTGACTAGGACTACTTACTACTTGTATATGCGCTGTGCGTCGCTGATGCGTTTAGGATTGAAGAATGAAGCTACAGCAAGCATTTTCTTGTGAAACTACAGTTGGAACGCCACATTTTAAAGCAGGCAAGCAGTTTCGAATTTGCAGTTTTGGTATTGCACACATTTTTTACGAAATCAATAAGTTCAATTGGACTCGCCTACGCACTTGTTTTTTTTTTACTAATTTAATTTACTAGAATTAAGATTTTGGCCTACTATCGCAGAACAGTTATTTCAAAATCCCATAACATGTAAATGAACCGAACATAAATTTGCGGAAATATGCAGAAATGCATTTTATCAGCATAATACTTTTGAATGAAATCCAGGTCAGTGTCAAATCCTAATGCCAATTTTAATAGTTCTGTCTAAATCGGCAGCAATCTGTTGAATTTTCCATTTCCTGTCCTTTGAACATTATATTTTGGCAGTCGCATAAACCAGATTTTGTCAGAATCAGGAAAGCAGTTTCCACATTCCATTCTATTTTCGAATTCTTATGTTTGCGTTATGCAATGGAGGTCTCCGGTATATCGGATCGGTAAAAAGTAACAAAAACCGTCCAAGAAATGTCAAATAGGTAATGATCGGCACACACACAATGATTCCTTAAAAATAAACCAAATCTTTTTTGAAGGAATCACGAGCTAGACAAAGTTAGAGTCATGCCTCCCACTTTCCTAACTATAAAGTACTCAGTTGTAATCACTTGTCCTTAAATATCAAATGGGGTCAACCCAAATAGCCCACAGTATGCCCGATATCTGGGATCATCCGGGTGTTCTTGCTCTGCACTTTATGAAATGGTCTAACATGCACCCTGCATCTGAAGAACTAACTTGTTTCGGGAAAATCGATTTAAGGTAATCTCAGCACCATAGTTTATTCAATGCAATCGTACTGATTTGTCTGACATTCGTGCATTTGACTATTTTAATCTCAGTGCCAATTAAGGCTGACCGGAAAACCTCAAGTATTCACATACAGTCTTACAGAAATTCAGTCATAATAGTCAGTGCTTAGCTTAGCATTGGAAGCTTTTCTAATTAGCCGAGAAATCCTGTGTGGAACTTACAGTGCACTTTTGCGAAAGCTATCCTTTTTGGGTCGTCTTGCGCTGTAATCGAACAACAAAGCTGTGATCGATACATAATGACAAACACAACATGTAAATAGAATGAGCACACAACGGTCATTTTAATACCATATTGTCCCCTAGTTAAAACAATTAACCATTCTACAACAAAACGACCCTTAAAAGACAGGTTCCTGGCACTCCCTCCTCCATTTAAATATGCAGGAAAGTATAATTAAGCTTATGATACTTCCTCCAATTGCCCGCCCCAGCCCAGCCCCCCACGACCACGACCCCAAACGCAGTTCTTTAGCAAAATGCTGATTCCACTAGCAGTTGACCTAATACCTATTCTTGAAACAATCGGCCCATCTGGGAAATCGGAAAACACATTCACAAACCTTCTCGTATATTCTGTGTCACAATAAATCCCTTGGTGGTATCAAGAGGTACTGTCCACTTTACTCCGTCAGGTGACTTCACACCAGCCTGAAGGACAGTAAACTTACATTAGTACCCAGAGACACAGAGGCATTATAGTTCGGCTCATGAATTTGGAACAAGTTGCCCAGTTGGGTGAACTGCAAAATATTAAGTACCTGATCTGGAGATTTTACACGTGTTGGCTCCACTGGTGATTTTACAACCGATGATTCCGAGTAACCAAGTGAAGGATCAGCTGAGCCTACAATTAGAATTTGTGAATAAAGCTCTGATTGTGCATCACTGGCCACATCTGTCTGTGCTTCCCAAAGTGGTGATCTCAATATGCAGCTGCTGACCATGTTGCCGTTTGAAATTTTTAGTCCTTTGGCAGACTTAGGCTTGGACGTAAATAAATTTGTTGTTTGACAATTATTTATATTTCTTTACGAGTGAAACAACAATTGGTAATATTGGTGGATAAATACGAAACGAGCAGCTTGGCCAACAATAGCACATTTGAGGTATCATCCTGAGAATAGACTATTTACTCATTCAAACAATTTCAAAAGTCCACCCGTAATAAACTCAGCGAATTGGTATTAACGTCGACGTAAACTATTTGGGTTATATCTTGTGTACATTTACAATATTAATATAAATTTGTGTTTTATATTTTCTGACTAAATTGAGGGGCGAATCGGCAGGTTTCAAAGCTAAAGCATAAATGTGCAGTAAATTGCGATGAACTCTCCTGTACAGAAATTTGAGCACCAACACTTACTTTTCCTTTTCTCTGTGTTTATGATTATGTGATTTTCAATAATTATCGATTTTGGCCAGTGTACAAAGTTTTTCAGAAAATTTAGGAATAACTCCGTACACTTTTCATTCCACCCAACCTTCCAAGCAAACTGAGCGAAATGAGGAAATGACATGACTGGGAAGGAGCATCAAAGGGCTAAGTCGACTGAGTCTATGATCCAACAAAAATTTCATTTGTTGACGCTAATTGAAATTCATGTGTGATTTTCAGAAAGTGGGAATTCTTTTTATTTCAATAGAACTTTCCAGAACTGGCTGGCATGATGCTCTAAACAAGAAAGTGTCTGACAGGGTTCAACGCATGAATTTTAAAAACTTTCGCTCTCTGTGTTGACAAAATGTCCAACTGGCTACTCCATGTAATGAACCGATCTGTAATACGGCAAGAAAATCCTTGTTCCCCCTAGATAGGGTTTTACTTTAGCCAATCATCTTTGCCTAATTTACTCGGAATTTGGGTAAAATAAACAAACAAAAAAGGAAATACTAGCGTTGCAGAAATCGCACACAAGTAACAATAAAATTCCAAGTTCTCTTGAGTAGTAAACAAATTGTACACAAACAGAAATAGCGTTGTGTGCATTGTGAACCACATGTAAAACTTTATAAATTAAAAGTCTGGTTTTTGGGATATTGACGAGTTTAGGGTTCGCTGAATTCATCCAGTGTCTATTTGAATTTATCCGATCGTGCGACACTGATTCAAATTTGACAACGAACGCGTGCTATTCCACACTTACATGCAAATTCAAGACAAACAAACATCTAAAACAGTGCGAGCACAAGAAATACGACAAACTATTACGCTCATAGACTAAACAATCGCAAGCCAAAGTTATGAAGTCCTTTTTATTCTCACTTTTGTAAACGCGATGCTGATTGGCCAATTTGGAATTGGCATCCAGGTCACCCTTACCACTACTAGCTCTAGAGCGAGGACTGGTAGCTAAAGTGGCTGTATAAGTTTTACAAGTGACAAGACAATTTAGAACAATTTCAGCATTATTATCGAAGTGAAAGTAAGAATTATTTCCTGCAATTCAGGCTAGATAATAATATTACTTTAGGCTAGTAAACTCTATGAGGACTGGTTAATATAATAAGCGTTAAATCACCTATATGTCACTACACTCTAAGATGTTTCCAATACCACATTAATAGTTAGTAAATGAGAATTAGTTCAGTTACTGCCCAGGTCGCTCAAGGCACGAGTAAACAGAAATACCCAAAGCAATACAAATGTATTTGTCATTCATTCGGACACGGTTTGTACGCGTAACTAGGGAGTGCAATTAGTTCCAAGTTCTGCCGGACTTGGAAAAATTTGAAGTTCTGTGCTTCGTCTTAATGCTATCTTTAGAACTGGAAAACTTTTCACTGGATCCCCAACCACTCTCTTGAAGTGCAAAGTGTTAGTTGACACATTGGATTAGCAATAACCGAGTATAGGAAAAGCACAAATTCAATGCATATCATAGGCGGTATAGATTAGCTGCAAACAGACTGTCTGTGCCCATTTTTATCAGAGAAAATTGATAATACTGGCACTGGTGAGCGTAAAAGTTTTATCCATTGACTTAATATTGAAGAGTTCACATACTAATATTATAGAAATGAAACTTTTTGGCCTCCAGTGCACCACCAGGGCCAGGGCATACCTTAATTTAGCTTGAATACGAGTACACTCTGAATTTAACAGAATTGGATAGAAAATGTGAGAGCACCGAAAGCCGAATGCATTTAAGTCAGAGTTATAAAATATAAGTAAGAACACAGAAAAAGTTATCCAACATCGGCGTCCGTAATTAACAAGCGCTTGGAAGAAATGCAAATATAAACGTACAAATTAGTTAACCAGGATATTTTAAGTTAGTATTCAAAATACTAAGGTTCATTCAAAGCTTCATTAAATATAAAGCGGCAACTTCATATGGGGAATTCGTTTCCTACTTGTTACCACGCGCGCATGTGGCTTCATGTTTCCATTATCCTTTTATCTTATACATATCAATAATTTTCAAAATGCTAATTCAGAAATGAGACCTTTGCATTTGGAGAAATGCTTAGCGTATTACTTTACTTACTTGGGCGAATGTATCGTTGTTTGGGCTTCGGGTCGTAGTCAGTCGGAACTTTCCACCCGCAGCTGACATTTTCTTTCTCACTTACAGAAGAAGCCGCACTCGGTTGCCGAGTTGTGGTTTTCTGGGGAGATGAACGATTTATCGGACCCGCTGATTGTGATCGAGCTGTTAAAAATGTGAGATTTAAAGAATAATACTAAAACAGCTAATATTCAAAAAACGTGAATAGCGCTGGATTAACTTGAATTACACTACATTAAAATATTGAAATGTGTCACCTTTTCCTTTCAAATTCGGCCTCTTTTGTGCACCTTCTGTTTTTTTCTTTCTTAGTTGGACGGCCTCACTATCCCTTGAACCCTACCAATTCAGAATTACAAGCTGTTTTTATAGCTCCAAATCTTTGACAATTTCAATTAACTTACTCTATCCAAATCCGTACTAGCATGCTTTGGAGTTGCTGTATGTGGGCGAGGTTGACCCTCTTTTCCAGAAAGTCGCTTTTTTGCGTTTCTCTTGTCTTTCTCTTCCTTTGGAGTGTACCTACCAATTAAAAACTGCGTTCTTAACAGGGATCTAGACTCAATGATAATAAAATTAGGAAGATCTCAGACACTTGAGATTACAATACCTTGGCGTAGGAGTGATGAGTGCCAGTGGCGCTAAAGAGCTTCTTCTTGACACTTGTTCCCACAATTGTTGATTGAATAATTCCGGTGGGTTTGAAGATCCCAAATCCGTCCCCCAACCGCGAAACTGCAAGCAGTGAATAAATGATTAAATAAATCTTTGCCACGTTATGAGAAATTGAGCTCTACGTTTTAGACGAGTTAATTGCAAATAGTTACCTTGTATTCTCCAGCTTTTTTTCGTAGTTCGATGACTTCGGTGTACCACTGATGATTTTGAGTTGTTTCCTGGTCTTTATCTTTCTTCAGGAATTTGCCGTCCACGTACTCATACTGCGAAAACGGTCTAAATCTGTTCTTGTATTCGGTTTTATATTCCTTTCTACAGATAAATAATGCAAATATCTTTCCACTGCTTTTAAGTTAACGCTTTAGCACATAAATGGTTGTGCCAGGTGCCACTTACCTTTTGACGACAGTGTCATTCTTGGAGTCACTTTGTGATTTCCCTTCCACTAAGTCCGGCATTATATTTGCAGAAGACTCTTGAATTTCTGGCGCTTCTGCAATGTCCATTCCTACTAAAATGTAACAAGTCAGTTACATTCAGTTACAAATTTTAGCATACGGGTTTCGGCTTAACAATAAAATTAGCAGACTTACATTATAGTCATATTAAAGTTCAAAATGCTATAACATTGCAGAACAATATAACTGCTGATTTATAATTAATGTATTGCTTTTACCTTCGTTGAACTTGTTATGTGCTTTAGGGTTTGATTTTTGTCCTGCTGCATGAACAGGTATGATTCCCATTGAAATGGATTTCTTTGGTTTTATCCCAATTGACTCTCCAACAGCCTTTAGTAAAAGAAAGTTATACATTAAACTACCAACATGAGTTGTACAGCTATTTGGAAGCGTTTCACTTGTTTTGACACGAATGTTTTAAATTATTGACTGCGCCCTCAAAAATATTAACACCGCCAGTAATTATTTGAAATCGTAAGTTTACACTGATTTTAATTTAGATTTGATTTTTTTCAGATCCATAATTAATTTCAATATTTGAACCTCTCGGCCGACATATTATGTAGAGCCGAGAATTCTGAGGGCAATGTGAATGAGTTCCTCGTACAAACTATGCTCAACATGCAGAAGTTCCAATAGTCGAAAGTGTATAACTTACCGTCATTTTAGAATTTTGTTGTTTAGGAGCTGCACTACAATTGCCAAACCACTCGTTCGTGCGGTACGCCAGGTCGGGGTGTTTCTTCCTTCGAGGAATCACAGGTTCAGTGGGTCCTAGCGATTAAAGGAATTTATATGTACAGTTTTTCAAATTAATAAGCGCTCGCGAAAAAATTGTATTCCGCCCTGTAGAAGCGGACTGGACTGGCGTGAATTGAGGACTTCCGCATAAGATTTGTACTGGGAAACCAGTGATGCATTTGGGTTTAAGGTAATGAAGGGGCACCAATACCAATGGACTCCCGAGTAATGAGGCCTCTCATTTTCACCACCTCCCTCCCCTCAGTCTCATCCTTCCCGATCAAAGATTCTTATCTTTTACTACAGGTGGATGGATTTGTTCATTTTTACACAAATCCTATATTCGCCTTCCGCTCACTGTTCATCATTATCACCCAACAGTCGCCATAATTCTATTCTTCGTGTTAATATAACCAAGCCAGTCAATTTGATGCTATATTTTTGTGCGGTTCTTAAGTCTCTGTATGGGGAACCTACACGAATGCATGGCATAAACGCGCGTTGTGTGGACGACGCACAGAACATTGTTAGAACTAGCCGGAAAATTACTTTTCCCAATTGACATTTATTCGAAGCGCAAAGCAATTAAACTGATTGCAGTAGCCTGAGGAGGCTTTAAAACGTTCGTACTAACTAATGATACCAAATTATGAAGTCGTTTGGAGCACACAACAACGCGTCGATGTTAGTGTTGAGCGATTAGCTGTATAGCTATGAGCCAAAAGCTGCTTTTGCTCACTACTTGTTAAGTGTATGTTAAGTAAATTGAGGCGTCCTAGTTTAAGTATTACCTAAATATTAGTGCTTTTGAAGATATAGGATGATATGGCTTAACATACATGAACGATTTCAATGAATCAAAGATCCAAATTTTAGAAAATTTATGGCAATGTGCTGTACATTCAATTTTTTGTGTTTCAAACTGAAATTAAGTTTCCAAAAGGTAAAAGAGCATGCTTAGAATGCTTCCTCTTATTTACCTTGAGACAACATCTTCGTAAAAGTTACAGAGGAATTTATGAAGTTGATTCTAGCAAGCAGAATGGTAATAGATTAGCACCTGCCAAGGAAGAACGGAACTGATTTTGAGTGGGCTGTCGTACGACAGGTACTGGCTGAAAGGCTGACTCAATTTCCAATTTTGGATGCCACTGGAATGTACTGCGATATTCCGAATGAATCTACAAGAATTAATTCATCTTAACATTAACACTGTTCTGAAAACTTAACCTCGACAGGCAATATTCTCTTCAACTCAATGTTTCAGCTAGCAGTAATTCCGTACAGGAGAAAAAAAGCACCACGGCAATCATGAATAATTTAAAATATGCTTAAAGATTGTGAAATTGTTCAACCTTTTCTAGGGGTAACGGGCAGGCGCGACAAAGATTCCAGAACGAACTGATCATTTAGAACTTGAAGAAATGTTCACAAAATTCTATTTCTAATCTGCAAGGCAAGTGATGTAATTAATTCCCGGATCCCAATATTAGAACACACTATTTAATGGCACTATTCCACTTCGACTGGGAGGGATCGGAAAAAATTGGAACCCAGGAGAGTGGAGAGAGCTGGGAATTGTTACTGGGCAAAATGAGATCAATGTACGCCAACTCAACTCCGGTTGTGAGGTTGAAGTAGGTCTTGTCCAGATTACTCTAGTCTGGATCGATACCTGCCTTCAACCGAAGAACTTCTTCCTATAGATTCTTCTCTATTTCAGCCAAAATTTTCGCCTTCCAGTCGCTCGTGTAAAAGCACGCGGAATTCCCTTGCTGAGGCGGGGTTGGAAAGAAAACGAGCATTGAACACCAGGCATCGGGCATTGTGCATCTGCGCTATTTAGCTGACATATTTATTTGGCTTGCTCCTACACATCTGATTGAAAGGACCCGATGTCATTATTGATGCCCTATCAATTTTTATCCCAAAACTTGAGAGTGACTTTTCTAATGCCAATAGTTCTTGCCATTTCCGCTTGCATAATCTCAAGCATTTCTGATGACGTAAAGCTATGTCCACGGTTACATTTGCTAGAGTTCAATATGCACATTATATTTTAAGTACGATTACGTAATTTGTACATTATACTCCTTTAACTATTCTTCCTTCAGATAGTCCCCAGGAAGTGAACTCTTTGCGTATGCATTTTAATAGATACTTTATTTACTCAGATTTTTAATAAGATTTTGAGTTTAACATTCTATAGGGCATGAGTGAGGTGGAGATTGAACTTAAACGAAAGCTTTGAGTGTATGCGACTTGAATACCACTTTAGAAAATATTCAAGCTTTATCTAATGAACTTGTCTTAAGTTAGCATTATTGTTACAAAGATTAAACTTAACAGTACTTCTGTAAAACGCATTTGAACTCACTCTACCCTGTACCCATATAGTTGTACGTGATTGGTGCATGCATGTAATGGTTTGTTTTAGAGTCAACCCAGCGTAGCGACTAAATGCTTTAATATTAAATAGTATTGACTGAAATCGGACATCCTCACTCGTGTCGGTCGAGCCTCAAGTGCGTTAGTGACTTAAGAAATTTGAAAGCTCCGAAACACATTGTACCTTTAATGTTAACAACGTTAATGTATCTTTTCGCGACCTTATTTCCGTATGACGGAGGCTTTGTTTATTCGAAAGTTCAAAAGCAATACAAAACGCAAGTTGCTATGATTTTCGCCATGCTCCTTTTCACTTGTAACCCACTAATTTGAAATTTTTTGAACGTTGGTTCATAGGTTGGTTAAAATTACGGCTTTTTACGGGGTTGCGGCTGGTGGGTTAACGGCACTACTATACTGGAGCAAATATTGTATCTAAATAATAAATATAAATAATAGAAATATTTGTGATTGTGATATCTGTCAGAATACAGTGCTGCCTCTTGGCTTACTCTTGTTAATTTCTCGGTTTAATAAATACATTTTAAATGGCCTGCTTTCGATGAATTCTTTTTGCAGTTTGCAATGAGCATCGCTAGCTTCGGGCAATGGCTTTACGATTTGAATAACCTCATAAACTCTCCGTACAGCATATTCGCATAATATTATTATTGTATTAGCAATTATTTTTCATGCTTATGCTTGTGAGAAAACAAAGTCTTAGCATTAATTTGAACAAAAAAGGCATGTTAAGACTTCGGCTTCTGTGAATAAATTGACAATAAAACAACACGTATATTTCCACCTGGATGTAGTCCAACGTAGGGCCGGCCAAGGGAGAACAATTAAATCCTTAGTCACAATTACCACTCAAGGAGTAGATTGCAATGAGGAGCATAAGATGGGATTTCCATAGGCGCCCATTTCTGCATGTAGTAGATCATGCTTCGTTCAATTTAGAGCGCCGGGCATGCTTGTCTGGTGCTGTAGAACACGGAAGGTCATTTCAGACAACCGGGCAAATATGTTCATCCTTTTCTTATTTTCAATTCAAGTGCAGTAATAAATAGAATATCCATAATTACAATCATACACACACTCCACTAATCCCTTTCAAGCTGTGTTAACCTGCGGATCATAGAGAATCAAGTAGCAAAGGTGAGGGCCTAAGTGAGCTGGAGATTTTTCAAACATTAACTCCGCTTTCAGTGAAATATAACTAGCTAATGTAAATGCACTATATTCATTTAGTTTTCGGATTGTGTTACATTGTTTCTGCAGCGTTCTATTTGTCGATACTTATATGAACATTTTTAACACAGATTCAAATGGTAGACCTGCTCAAAAAGGTTTAAGCGGATATTTTTGTTCGTCAATGCTTGGCGGGACTTGAAATGGGTTTTCTCCACCATAGTTCTAAAAGTCTACAGTGTACAACTGAAGACGGAACAAATGAGAAATCCGAACTTTTGAATAAGTATAATCAGGGTCCAGTCTCCATGTGTACATTATTTAAAGCATCTAGTCATTAATGAGCAAATGAAGGTAAGTAACCTCGACGTTTTGTCATTGTGAAGAAATCAATTATTGCGACATAATGTGTTGAAGAATTTAGAAAAAAACATTTCCAAACTGTCTGCAAAGACAGAATATCTTTACTTTTGGTGTTAGTATTGGCGAACAAAATTAATTGACCTCATTCTGCCACTTCTCATATTACATTTGGATGAAAATAATAAGATTTAAATAACGACTGCAGCTGAATAGCCCAAAGGACGTCGAATAAATGTAATTGTAATGCGTCGAAAATATCCTCCAACTACATTAAATTATAGGCATTAAACCTTGCTGTTTATTATTTATTCGATAATTCTGAGCTTTTTTGCGCTCCATTCAAACAGAATATAGCCACTGAGGCGCGCATTGTTTTTTTATTTTTACGTGGTTAGTTATATTAAGTTGTATTATTTTATGCAGCAAAAAGTCCTGCAACACTGTTTTGATTACTTTTCCATTGTGCTTAGTTATATTACGGTGAAGGCTAGAGGTTTTTTCGATACATTGTAACATAAATAACCCGAAATTAGAGATTCGACTTATTTCCAGTATTTTGTGAATTTGTAATCATTTCATTACAAATTATATCATTTCAGGACATTTATTTTTCGAGGTTATGCGATGATCGAATAAGAGTCAACTGTCCTTTCCACGAGAGAATTTTGAAGCTTAACTTGAACAAGGTTTACAAATCTGGGGCAAGGAGACAGAAAGACTAGTACGAGTTTATGAGAATTACATTTATTTGAATTACTGGCGCTACTAAATAATTTTATATGGAGTTAAGGTGCTGAGATGGCTGGACGCTGGTATCGTTTGGCCAAACCATTTACTTTGGAAGCAATACTAAGGCCAAGATTGTCGGGAGATTTTCGAGTTCGCACTTTTACTTCGCAAAAGGTAAATGCAACAAAATTTGGCAAGAAATTGAGCTAGCTTTGGGTGCGTTTATGCTCAAGAGGTATTTAATAGTTTTCAAATGCATTTGATTGTCCAAGGACGTTAACTTTGGGCTGCTGTTTGACATTGACGGTGTAATTGTTCGAGGTCGGAAAGTTTTGCCATTTTCACCTGAAGCATTCCGACTCCTCGTCGATCGCAATGGCAAATTTAAGATTCCCACGGTCTTTGTAACTAACTCTGGGAATTTATTGCGAGCAGATAAAGCTTTCCAGCTGTCGACTTGGCTTGGCATCAAGGTATAGTTTTCATGTACTTTGATGATACTCAATGAATTCAATTCAAGTCTAAGACGTTCAACCATGCTGGTTTATAAGTTAAAATAATTATACTTAATTCTTCACAGATCGAGGAAGACCAGGTTGTAATGGCTCACTCACCGCTTCGATTGTTTAGAAATTTTCACGACAAGCGAGTTCTGGTCTCAGGACAAGGCCCCGTTGCGGACATTGCAAAGAATTTGGGTTTTACGAAGGTTACCACATTAGATGAAGTTCGAGCAGCATTCCCTGTTCTAGATGCGGTGGATCACAAACGGAGAGTTTCGACAGTAAACTTCTATTATTGTGCTCCAACTGTTACTGTTTGATGAGTTGTTTATTCATATTTCTAGCCGTCCGATCTTGAGAAGCACTTTCCCAGAGTGGAAGCAATTGTGTTATTTGGTGAGCCAATAAGATGGGAAACCGCTCTTCAATTGTTGGTGGACGTGTTAATGACAAATGGCCTGCCAACTGAGGTACCCAATGTTGTTCCACGACCACACTTGCCTATTTTAGCTTGCAATATGGACTTGCAGTGGATGGCAGAGGCATGCATGCCGAGGTGATTAGACATATTTTATTTCTATATTGACTTGTCCTAACTATCAAATTCTGTCAATAGAATTGGACACGGAGCATTTCTTGTTTGCCTTGAAAATTTGTACCAGAAGATTACTGGACACGAACTTATTTACACTGCTTTAATAGGAAAGCCAAGTGAGATCACTTATCACCATGCGGAACGTATGGTTGTTAAACATGCACGTCACATTGGCGTAAATACCCCTATACGAAGACTTTATGCAATTGGGTAAACACTTTCGGCACTAAATTTCACGCTTTTGAGAAACCCTTAATGTTTTCTCATTTTCAGTGACAACTTAAATACCGATATATTTGGTTCAAATTTGTATAACCAATACCTAACACGCACACAAGTAGTCACTGGGAAAAGGTCCATTGCTTTGGGTGCCAGAAATATTCATAACTTATTGGGTGGAGATCCAAGCGAGTGCGTACAAGAGGCTGAACACTGTTACAGCGTACTGGTTGAGGTAATGTTCTAAATTAGTTTTATTCGATTGTGTTCTATTAACAATTGAGAATTACGCGTAGACCGGTGTTTACTCCGTTGATCGTGAGGACCGGCTACTTGATCATTCACCAAGAGACTTCCTTCCAGTTGAAGAGAAGTTGAGGCAACCGTTCTTCACAACTCCGAATGTTCTTCAAGCCATCACTCATATTTTTGAGAAGGAGTGTTACAAATGATGGAAGCTATCGTAGGACAAGTTTAGCAGTTTTATGATACCAGTCACGAGTGAAAATTCTTAGACATACATCCATACTCTGTTTCCCATACTAATACTACTGGTGCTGAGATTTTGGTCCTACCCTGCTTGGTTTATTTTGTACGTATCTGAGCGGAGCCTGCTTGAAATATCATCGTTGTTGTTAATGACTTAGCAAAATAAAACAAATAGTATTCAATATTTTAACAGTTGTTACAGTATTTGCCGGATTTATTTGTTTGAGCTACTGGGACTGCTACACCAGCAGCCAACTACAACCAAACATGATCCTGTGAAGGTTATCAAGGTTCAAACTTAAATCAGCGTGCCAAAGACTTTGGTTTCAAATCCTAATGAATTTATGGAGTAACCCATAAATAGCCTATAAATTTTTACCTAAAGGACCTAATTGCAATTTAGTCAGCAAAATAATGTAAATAATCCAATGGGATACGCAAAAAGTCACATTATTAGTCATCGAACTACTAAATCAGGAGCAATCTTTCTGGGTCTTTGGCAGTACTTTTTTAACGGGGTTGATCCATCTAACTGATGCAGTATTTAGAATTACTTCTTTTGAACAGCAGCGCCTGCCCAAGAAAACCCTCGAAAGTAGAGCAAATCTTGAATATTATGACTGATGTTATACGCGTTTGTCATAGCCGCTTCCCCATGAATGTCACAAATTTCCCGGTTCCTTTTGCCTGAAAGCAAATTTGCAATCATGATTTAAATCGAAAAGAGCACCCATATAAACACTCGGAAACAATTTCTGGACGTTTTCAAAAGTCTAGCCACCATTACCGCTCCGCTTCTCCTTCGATTTTTCTTTCTTTTGGCTTCTGTCCTTTACTTCGTCGGGCAGGTCGGATTGCTGCGTGGACATATGCAACAAATATTTTTGTTTACGCAATTTGTTTGATTTTGAATGCAAAATATTGTTGACTTGCCTCCATTTCCTTCAATTTTATACTATTAGCTGTAGTAGACTTTATGGTTTGCAGGGCAGGGTTGTGAATTGTTGAACAAATTAGAATATCTCAAGATTTAATTTCAAAGCATCCTGAAATCTGAGTTTCAGTATTTCAATTAACACATTCCAATCCATCTACAATTGATTCCACAATGCCTGTGTGTGTGACAAGTAACTGCGTTAGAGCACCAGTCTGTTTGATCCATATATTGACGTGTAGTGAAAGTTTAAAGGACGGAAATATCTACACAATTCGCCAACACATTCCTAGTTTCCTTTTGGCAGAAATTCATCATCCCGATCACTAATAATCTGTAATCTGATAGTGAGAAAGACACCTGCCCAGCTCCTTTATTACTCCATCTTTAATTCATTTCTTAATTGTTGTGAAAGTAACTGGCTGTGGTGCTGAAATTCTATTTTTTCCTTGAAACATGGCGTTGTCGGAGCACATTATACGGTCAATTTTGCCAATGATGTAGTAGTAAAGGAAATGGGAGGACGCACACAAAATTATTCTCAGTAAATGACAAAAGTTTAGGTTCGATTTATTTAAAACTTGAATTAAAATTCATGGACGCTGATGCGTTAAGTTGATGCACTACACAATAATGCTTATTGGCAGGCATAACTTGAATTTTCTAGCACTCTAACTATTGCTAAACATAACATATAATATATTCAATATTACTTCACCATATTATACAAGACAATAATTTCTAATTATTTTAGTTGAATAGTAAATAGTACAACCAAATTAATCCAATTTTGAAAGAATTGAATGCCACACGGACGACTTAATTTTCATCACACAACGGCGTTTCATCCCCAAGAGAACTTTCCACCATTGACCTCGGGCTAAAATTTGTCCTTGGAGTAGATCTTAAACTCTCCCTTCCGGATTTTGGCGACTTATGTGCAATGAAATTATGTGCAGAAGACATCTGCTTTGTCTACGGTAATATAAAATGGAATGGTTAAGTACAACCAAAAACCAAAATGCGAGCCCGAAATTCTTGCTTAAATGTACCTTTTGAATTCCTTCAATAATAACTTGTGCAGCATTGCGCGTGGCTGGCTGATCTCTACCACCGGAATTTGAAGGTGTGCCATAACGTGAGCCAGATGTAGTCTCTTTTCCTTGTGAAGACCAAGTTTGTGAATGGCCTTTTTGTTGGGACTTCGCCCAGGCCTCTGCGGCTTTTCGCCAATCTTGAGTTTCAGCAGACGCGCCTCCGTTAGTTGCAGTGTTGGTACGTGAAGCCAATCTGATTTTCATTAGATCCAGTCATAAAATTCTTCATGAGAAATATGTGAATATGTGTTACCGTGGCTGAGGATTCCTCTGCTGTTGAGTTTTATAATTAGGAGTAGCGGCACCAGGATGAAGGAATGTACTTCCAGCACCTACTGTGGATTGCTGAGAAGAAAATCTAGGCGTTGCTGTTCCCTGAAAAGGTGTCTGATACGGTGTCATGTAAGGTGTTTGCGCAGTCGGAGTGTAGGGCTAAACATACAAAACAAGACACGAGGCAGGTGAGATAGAAATATTATTACTTCTTTTGAGTTTAAGATTAAATGCAAATCTGAATACAAACCGTGTGGGAGTTGAAAGCCGCAAATGGCGTAAAGTTTTGACCAGGAGTAGCATAATGAGGTGTAGCCAGATTTCCAGCCTGACTCATTCCTCCATATACGCTAGGCGGACCGCCAACCCTCGAAGACGCATCGGCTATTTTAACATGACAAACACAATAAAATAATTAAAAATAATAACTTTCTTGAATTGATTTCGGAATTTGTGAAATATTACCGTTAAAGCCCGGAGTAGTAAATGGACCATTCCCTGAAATGAAAAAGAAAAAAATGATAGTTTAACGGAGTTGGTGCTTGGCATGTCCGACTCAAATGATTAATTTGTTTTGAAAATTCACATGATCACATTTCACAAACGAATATAATTTCGAGTACACACGCAGTTTCTATAGCACACAAATTCTGGCTTCGCGGATTACACTTTTTAAAAAATAGTACCTGCTGGTTTAGGAGTACCGGCTGGAGTAGCGGTAGGTGGTGGATCACGATAGTGTTCCTTGAACCACTTAAACAGTTGGTTCAACGTGTCAAAATTTTGCTGGCGGAAGCGGAATCCTTCGGGAGAAATACTAATGTATTCATGATGCACCTTTGTCTTCGGCAAATACGAAATGACAAACTTCCCGGGATATTCCTTAGTAGCAAAAATGAGGTAATGAATCTTGCTTGAGCTCTTTTGCCTCTCATCTAAAATATGATCTTCTGCTGCGCTGCGAGTCGTCACAGGCAGAAAGTATTTAAAGTTTATCAAATCTCTGGCATAAGCAGCCATAGGATTGACATGACGAGCTATAATTTCATCCAAATCTTCAAACTCCTCATTTCCTATCCAGAGCGATTGACCAAGACTAAACGCATTCTCCTTCCCCTCTTCTCTGACATCAATGTGCTGGTAAACACCTTCAGCTACTTTCCAAGTGACGGTGAGATGATCGGCACCCTACAATTAAAATGCATAATTCAAGAGTGGCTGCACCTGGTGCTAGTATTTAATTATCTCCATGGATTTAGCGGAACACACCTTGGACGAAGGCCGAACAATGACTTCTCCTTGATCCATTTGATTCATCATCATTTCAGATTCCCGGAACGAAATGTTCTTGAAAGAAGGGTGTACTATAACTCGTTTAATATATGTTTGCTTCTGCTTCATCTTTTTTGAATCTTCTTCCTTCTTCAGTTCTTTGTTTTCGCTTTCTTGGTCGTAATATGGGTCTTTCGCCGGCCTAAGTAGAGTAAATGTCAATGACGAGTTCGTAAAACGAAACGAGTATGGTACAATTAGGTTAGATTAAACGATACACCTCACTCACAAAACTGTTGAGTCATACATAAAAAGAGTTAAACAAACAAGATTAAATAGGGCCTTACCTCCACTCATTATTCTTGTCTGATAGATCCGAAGTTCGGGAGGTACACTCTACCGAGAAACGATCGACATCAATTTTCACTACGCGACAGTGAATGCTTTGTCCGCGCTTAACCCTGCTCTCTGGATTGGTAACTGCTTTGTCGGAAAGCTTATTAATGGGAATAAAACCAGATATTCCATTGTCCAAGCGTATTTTGATGCCTGTTGCCTGACCTGGGCAAGCCCCAGCATCAAAATGGTTCCAAACCTACATCATAAATTGTGATATGTGAATATTTAAAAAAATAAGTCAAGTTGTTATTGATACCTCTGACAGATCTGGAAAATCATTCTTCTGACAAAATGCGCACTGCCACATTCCAGTCTCTTCGTTTCGAACTGGAATTGCATTATCTAATTGTTCCCCCTGTGGCTTCTTGTGCGTAAAACCTAAACAAGTTTATTAGTTACGGACTATTACTAGTTTACAATGACACCACTAAATTCTAAAAGTAAATATTTTCTGGTTAAGCTCTCCACAAACCACAAACTAGCCAATTGCAGAGTAAACTTGCCTGATACATTCGCAGTGATGAGTTTGCCAATATAGAGAGTATTGGGAGTCTCCTTCGTGAGCATATTGAAGAGTTCCTCAGAATTTGGAGGTTGAAACGGGATCCGCTCATCTTTATACCGATTATTAAGCTCTTCTCGGATGTCGTACAAGGTGATGCTCTTGTTGCCAAAACCCTATTTGTCAGTAGATCAGTAAGTAAAAGTAAGAAGGACAATATGGTTAAGAATAGAATTGACAATTCAATTAACTTATAATTAGCATTAATTTTTACTCCCGCTAAGATTATGATATTATAATTATAATAAAAAGTTCACCTGTCTTTGAAGTTCTTCAGCAAATGCATCTAAATCAAGATCTCTTAAGCGCTCAGGAGCTTCAAGAATTTCCTCCAGTGCACCAGCGGGATTAGCATCCTCATCATCATATTCCAGTGCATCAACTGCCATTTTTCTTGCCCACTCATAGGTTTCGGGATGAACTCGAGAGCCATCAAGAACTTCTACATAAGCCTCTGTACTGTGAAGGAAGTAAGTACACATACATTGCAAACTTCATGTGTATAATCTTAATAATCTAGTTGACAATAGTGACGTGGTATTACACTAAACTTGATCATTTGAACTGAATAAATAACTAAACCAAGCCTGTAAGTTTGATAATTCAAGTAACACTCCAAGTGTAATACCATGCACTCAAAATGTTTTAAATTGTAGTAATAAACAGTGCTGCTTATGAGTATCCAAGAGCTCACAGCTTTATTTTCATAAAACCGATTGTGAAGATTGATAGCCGGTTTTGAGGTACTATTCTGTAGTTGTCTTCGGTATAAACCAACTTTTAAATACATTTCGAGGTGTTCAACTCTAATTTTAAAATCCTTGATGGCCATAAATTGAAAGAAAGAAACCACCTTGCATATTAGGTGTGCAAGATTGGAATTGATTGCATTCTCAGATGAGTCTGTGTGGTTGTGTAAAGGTTTCGATAATTCAAACGGACGAGAAGGTTAACACCGCCTACACGCCAGTCTACTAGCTTGTAATGGAGGACACGTAACGACGTTCCATGCAACAATATACTGACACTTCGCGACGGGCTTTGCCAGATTGGGTGTAGGTTCAATTCCGCTCATAGTGCACAATATTAACTAAAACCTAACATTCCTACGCGCAATGCAGCGTATGATAGGTAACGAGTGCTTGAGAGAATAAGTCGAATAATACTTACCTATCTCCCAATGAGTTAGTATCAATCTTAATAAACCCAGAGCAGTTAATAAATATTTTTGGACCCATATGGCAAACAGTAATCAGCTGAGTACGGTTTTCCAGCCTTTGATTGTTCTGTTTCAAAGTCTGGTAAGAAAAATATAGACTAATCAGCGTTCCAATGTTTTGGATGGTAGTATTGAGATGAGTACCTTAATTAAAGCCAATGCTTTTCGTGGCCCAAGACCACAAACAAACTGCACCAGGTTAGACGTAAACGGGCTAGAAATTGCACGATTTACATCAACGCCTACTTCATTGGTCTGGTTCACAAATTCCAGATGCAAGTACTCCAAAAGTTCGTCTTTAGGGACTTGATCCTATACATTTATAAGTACTCACATCAAATCAAATTCTTCAAAATCCTCTGTTCAACCACATGTTAACGTCAAGAATGTGGTTAATTTACTTTTACCAGACCCTGAAACACTAGCTTAAAAATTCCTTAAACTCTGGCTTAGCTGCATTCAAAAATTTGTAAAATCCCCTTGTTGTTGAAATCATACCTGAAGGGGATGAAATCGCAAGCATAATACTTCGTCATCCGCAGTGCATAGCTGAGAGAATTCAACAAGTGGATCTTGAATACGTCTTCCCAAAGAAATGGCTTCCCTCAGTATTAACGGATACTCCCTGAAGTCAGCCTGATACAAGTAGCAACGTTTTAGCAACCATGGTTTCAGTAGTACTAAAAAACCAATTAGCAACTTCGTTAAACATTACGTTCGCTTTAATAGAGTTTGCATAAACTTTGGCTTCCTGGTTGTCATAAATTTCAACATTGATGATTGGGAAACTATCTTCAACGGTCAGCTCGCTCAATATGGCCCGTAAATCTTCTTGAATCATGCGGGCTTCTCTTGATTCTGCTCCAATTACGACTACGTGCGGCTTCTTCTGACGTAAAAAATTCTTAATAGCAAGCAGATCTGCCTCCTGCAAAATGTAATGTGTTTTAAGTCTCCAGTTAAACTTACGAGGGATGTACTTGAGGTGTAACAAACGGATTTGCCTGAAACTTTCACAGTCGATTACCCTTGTGTAGAAACTATAAACTATGTTTGCAAAAGAGTTTTTACTCCATGGGCAGCTTTCGAACTTAGCCGAATTTTTGAAAATTTGCGA
This sequence comes from Orthonychiurus folsomi, assembly GCA_036851895.1. Classification (NCBI taxonomy): domain Eukaryota; kingdom Metazoa; phylum Arthropoda; class Collembola; order Poduromorpha; family Onychiuridae; genus Orthonychiurus; species Orthonychiurus folsomi. Next base: position 7,066 of record JAAXYW010000389.1, on the reverse strand, counting down.
CTGCCGGAGCTGGAGCAGGTGCATGAGAATTTCAATGATGAAAACCACGTGAAGACAGGCGGAAATTCCCACGCAAATTTTCAAAAGTTCGGCTAAATTCGAAAACTAGCCATGGAGTGAAAACCCTTTAGTAAACATAGTTTCTACACAAGGGTAATTGACTGTGAAAGTTTCTGGTAAATCCGTTTGTTACATCTAAGTACTAGTAGTCCCCCGTTAGTTAAAGGTAGTCAGTATGTAGCACGTTACCTTCTCTAGTCGATCAGACTCTCGGAAGGAATTTTTCATTTTTATGATGTTTTGAAGTCTTATGTAATCAGACGGTTCACCATCTGGATTAACCAAGCATGCAAACGATGCCTGAGTTAGGTCTGGGACATATGCAATTGCCAACACTTTCAATCCTTTGCTGGTATCCCAGTCCTCATCTTCTTCTTCTTGGAAAGACACTTTATATGGAGCAACCTGCAGAGCAGTACGATTAAAGTAATACGCTCAACAATATAGACCCAGGCAAGACAAGCACTTCACCTTTATCCAATGATATAATTTTTGAGAGCAAGCTTTCAAAATATGATCCTTAGCTTTTTCTAAAAGCTTAGCACGGAGCTCTTTCCTTAGGACAGGATACAGAAGCTTCTCGAGAGCAAATTCCACGCACTCAGTTCTTAACTGATTCCAGTCCTGAACGTTTTTGCTGAACTCGTCCTGTTAATTGTAATATAGCTTAGCAATTTAAAGATCTGCTAGGGCGGATCAATCAGTCAGTGTAGGGTTATTTGCTTGTTACCTTATAAAAGAGCTGCTTAACTTCATCCAAAAAACTCCCAGACGTTATTCCCCTAACGCTGTCTCCAATACGAAGAGTTATTAGTTTATCTTCCTCGGCTATAGTCAGAATCAAGAACTGATCTGCGACAAGATCCCTGACGGGCTTTCCCTTCACATAGCGCATGCTGTACACTGGATGACTTTCATCAATTTCCTTCAAACCCTTTTTAGTTGGGGCGACGTTTATGGTAGCTCTTTCAAAGAACACTTCTCGGACAGTCTGCCTCACTAAAGGTTCACGGGATATCTGGGTTGACATCATAAATTTCCCAGCTTTGATTACTTCCTCGGCGCTCTCCAACCGCCTACACATTATGGTAAAAATGATTGAAGTAATTCTTGTCCATGCGAATAGAATACAAACTTACGGACAAACTAGATCCTTGGCGGCTTCTAGAGGTTCTACTGGGTACTGGTCAACTTCATGCCGTTGGTAATTATCTCTCAAATTCTCGGCAAACATGGCTGGCGAAAGTCCAAATTTTTTAATAAAACTTTCAACACCTAACTTCTGACAAAGTGCGTAAGGACCCCCTCCAATTTTGCGTCTTGTTAGACCACCTTCATTTTCAAGCTGTGCCTCATCCTCAACTTCCTTTGGAACTTCGGATCCTTCCCCATCTCCATCTTGAGCAACCACAGCGGCCGCTTTGGCCCTTTCTCTCCGTTTTTTAATTAAACTTTCTTTCATAGGCTGAATATCCGCAACGTAGTACAAACTGAATTGCAAATACATGTCTTTCAACTCCTCTTGAGTTCGAACACTTTTGATTCGCTCGAGGTCTCCATCCGTTACCAGTCGCATTCCGATTGGGAGTGGTTCATCGGCGCGAGCGAAAATGTAATCTGTCTGATACTCCTTCATATTGCTGAAAAGAACGCTCAAACGCGTTTTTCGAATCTTCAACTGGCAAAATTTCGCATCCAGGCGATAAATTGTCCACAAGTCATTAATGGTAAGTTCGGGCTCAACGTACTCTTTGCGATAGAATGCAATGAAAGGAACCTCCAAGTGCTGATTTCTCATAAATTCAAGAGCTTTCCTAATTTTCGGTACGGCTTTTGCCTTCAGTTCTTCATTTGCATTAACAGTACTCTCTTCAACTGCAGCCGGAACTGGTGCAGCATCAACAGGAATAGCAGGTTCGTCCCAATCATCATCATTTGATTGTGCTACAACCGAAATAGGCGGGACTACAGATGGAGCTGGTTCAGGTGCTGCAGGTGTATCCCAATCCTCATCCCAATTCTCTTCAGTCGGCTTGGGAGTTTGGCGTGTTGTCACTGCAGTGGGTGCAGCCACCGAAGTGGCTGGTGGGTCCCAATCTTCCTCCCAACCATCTCCTGTGCCTGAAAAGCAAACAAAGAATTAATGACAAGTAGATCCAATGTGTTTCCAAAAAATATTCAACAATCAATTATATTTATATTGTATAGTCCGGCAGCTAATTCAATATTTGTAAAAAAGACACGTACTCGGTTTCGGTGCGGGCTGAGATACAACCTCTGCATTTCCCTCTTTATCTGACTTATCTACTTCTGGCTTGATACTAAATGCAATGCCAAAAATCCACTCAGCTTCTTCGTCCAGCTCTTCGTCAGTGGCAGGCACAACCGGAATAGTTCTAAGTTGCATGCGCTCAGGAATATCCAGGTTACGAATTCGATTGTCTTCATCAGTGAATCCAGCCCTTTCTAACTCGTGTGGCTCGTAAATTTCGTAAATTGTTTTTGCCTTCCGCTTTTTACGAGGAGTCTTCTTGGCCCTTCTGCAAGATAGAACAACAAACCCAATAAAAAGTTGCTCCGACATATGCACTTCAAAATATAAAACCTAATAGTTCGCTGCTCCTCGTCCTCATATTCATCTTCCTCTTCCTCGTCTTCATAGTATTCGTCGTCAAATTTTTCAAATTCGTCGTAATCAAAATCCACTCCAAATATATCTTGAGCTTCTTGCAAAGTTGTATCAGTAAATATTGGTTTGCGTTTCCTACGCTTTTCAGTAATTGGACGACCCTCATCATCGACAATAAAGTCATCAGTTTCAGAGTATTCACCCTCACTTTCCTCAGATGCGTATTGCCCGATCGTTTCATCTCGCTCAACCGGAGGGCGCTCCTCCTCCTACATTGCAAACCAACACATTAAACTATATACTGACATGAACGAATGGTAAAATCAGAAGATTACGTTATCAGAGCCCTCAAAAAGTTGGTTTGCAATTGCTTCACGATCATCGCCTCTGTCTTGAATCTCTTCTTCATCGGAGTCTTCTTCTTGGATTCTTTTTAACCGTTTGAACTTCTTCTGCTCAAAAACATTAAAAAGCAGAGGTTCATCAATATCACTGGACGTGCATTATTAATTACTAGAAGAAAGACTACTGTACACAAATCAAAGTACAATTGTAATCAGCCCATATAACCAACTTTATACATTTGCGCTAATTACTCACACTCCATAATACAACAAAGGTACCTTACCCTCTGAACTTTTACACCCAGATTTTCCTCTAACAAATCGTAATCTTCCTCTTCCAAGCGATCATCAGAGTCGTCGTCATTTTCGTCGTCACTTTTCTTTCGCTTCCGTGACCCATCCGATTCATTGTCGCTATCATCATCTTCGATAGGATTATCGTCAATAAGATCAACGACTTCTTCTCCGTCATCTAATATTTTGTAAGAAACCCATAACCAAGTTAAGTCAAAGTTATGACTAAGAAAAATACAAGTTAGTTACATGCATATTATGCCGGCCAAATCAACAGAACAACCAACCGAACCACAATAAAAAGTGAACTCACCTTCTTCTTCGTCCTCACTTTCCAGCTGTTTCCTTTTATGCCGTTTGTGTGCTGTGCTACGAACTTCAACTGCTTCCTCTTCCTGGTTGAAAATAACATTGATGATGACTTAATTGATTGAATTGATTCTTGTCACTTAAAATTAATTTGAAATAACGCTAAAAATGGGCGTGCGCAACGCCGGTTATGTGCTACAAGCCAAAATTTCCACTTTCATGGGTTCGAACAACACTACTTGTGGCCATGCTGTGGCATGTGGCCAGTGGCCTCAGAGCGTACCAGTGGATTCGTATAAGGTAATTTATGTCCAGTTCAAATACTCATCTTTTTAACCAATTACTCAAACCGAATCATGGGGTATTATTTTTGAACTTACTTCACTATTTTCATTTTCCGATTCTTCGGCCTCTGAGTCTACGAAATCCGCCATGACCTTTTGTCCAAAGCGGCTGGCTGAGTCGGCGGTTGAGTGAAGACTGGAAACTGGCTGAGCAGAATTAGAGATTACCAACGAATCATTGGCGCAATTTGCAGGAGGGGTTTCAATGGACAAGAAACACTTTAAAAACGTAGAGCAGGTGAGTAATAATTAACTTTGTTAGTTAACTGAACTCCGTTGACGGAGAAACGTAGGAGGCACGACTCAGGGGACCACAAGAGGAATCCTTCTGTTGTTTGGCTCCAAATTTGAATCCACGTACTCAACTCCATCGGCCTACTCCTCTTCAACTTCCCATATGGCAATGGCATAGAGTACTCCCAGGACAAAAGTCCTCACGGGATGCACCTGAATTTTGGGATTCAACAATTAAATATCAAGTCCGCGTCCACTAGCTATCAGAATATTTTCAGTCATTCGACTGCCCTGCTTACTTGTTTTGGTTTTCAGTACATTGATAGCAAAACTGGATTATTGTTTAGGTTCTAGATTGGATTGTTTATTAATTTTCCCAAGATTCTTTGACAGCAATATGAACAACCCTACGAGAAGCTATTGTCAAAGAATCCTTAAATTTTTCTAGAAATTGTCACGGAGAAATAAGGTCAGTCATCGCATCGTGATGGCATATATTGCTTGAAGAATACTGCACAGTAACAGATAAACTAGTTTAATAAAACGAAAACAGGTTTTGTTTTTTAGTGATTCGTAACGATTTATTTTAGGCTTAAGTAGATCACTAGAAGTAATTAGCCTTTTAGCAAATTTACTGCGGCCAACGGTGCTCTTGGCATTCTTGCCAGCAGCGCAGCCCCTTTAATTCCTTCGGAATAATCCATAGATTTCCAATGTGAGGCCTTGGCAGCGCTTTTCTGCATCACATAAGTTAAAAATAGTACAACCTGAGTGGTGTATTGGTAATGATGTCTCCGAATTCAAGTCTTGTATAGCATTTGATATATAATTATAGCAAATAATAATTATATTATTATTATTATTATATTATTATTATTATTATGGGCGTGAGAATTCTAGCGAAACATTGATCCCTGCAAGAAGGTTTAGGGCAAGTAGGAGAAGAGCTGAATTCGATTCAAGATCGATGAAAACCTAAAATACTTTTCGGCTGCAAGGAGAACTCTTTTGGCTTTTTCGATGGCCTCTCCGTAATTGTTCAATGAGGCTAGTGTATATTGTTACAGGTTAAATCGGACGTTAAACTCGTATACAACAGCAAACAACAACAATAATTGTTGTTTTATGTTATTATTAAATATCAGTATTTCATATTTTATGTATTAACCACTTGTTAGTAGATGTATTTACTTTGTTCCTGAATTCTCCAAGTTAATTCTGACGCGGAATTAACAATAGAAACAGACAATACTATCAATGCTATAGTGTTATATAATCCAAGGAATACACCCACACAACACTGCAAATATATTCATCATGGGAACGCGCCGGGATCATTGGACAACTTGAATAAAGCAAACGGATACAACAAAAGAGAATTGCAAGCACACGGTGCGAAGGTGTTTGACCAGAAAGTGTGTTTTGCTAGCCGTGTGAGCAACAACATTATCCATTTCCACCTATTTGGCCATGCTATATCTATTTATGACAACGAAAAGAAATAACAGTACTTGAGAGAGTCTCGGCGCATTTGTCACAAAATGCCGTAATCCACGGAAAGGGGTAGACATTGAGACCTGCATGACATGCAAGAGCACTCGCACTCTTTCCCCGTTTTGCAGAAATTGTCATCTCAACTGCAACTTACCTGTATATTTTGCAATGAATGATGCTGATGAGGATCGGACTCTTAATCCGAAGGCGATCTTTGCGTTGATATCACTTCCGCCGATTCTTTTAGTAGGTCAGTGGAGTGCATAGCATACAATTCGCTGATGTTGACCTACAATTCCCACAACCTGTGAGAAGTTAACAAGTTTCATACAATTGTAAGAACCTGAGGCTTGAACCAAGCTTGCAGTTGCAGTTGCTTATGTCCATTTGCCTGTGATACTCAAAGGGTTTCCGCTCTTACGATTAGTGCAATTGCAAAAAATTAAGTTCTATAACTCAAGGTTGAAGTTGACTAATTTCTGGGCAAACTCCAGCAATTCACCCAAATACCATGAAATTAATCAAATTCATGATGAGTTGGCACAGCTAAGCTGGATGTTACGTTGGTGATGCATAAATTCATATATTGTGATTGCAATGCAATGCAATGGGGTGAAAGTGCAGTATGGTTTAGTGGTTCGGATTGAACTTGCGCAACAATAAGTGAGTACTAAAATTGATCCCTTCGATGTACCACCTGCGTAAATCATTCTACATTTAATTCAGTTGACAATACGTTTCAAATGGCAACACCAGGCTTGTTAAATTTGACTTCTACGATTCTTCATGCAATTACATATATACTGCTGAGTTCTGCGGCAAATAATATAACCGTACCTAGTGCTAACACAGCTGCCCGGAGTCTTAATAATGTAGCCCCGCCGTTTGCACTACTGCTAAATAAAAATAATCGTACTGGGTAAGGTTTTCAAATTTTGTGGTAATCTTTAAGATTCTCTGTAGGAAACATGACATTAGCGTATGTATTTTATACACATGCATTTCACAGTGGATTTTGATTGTTCATTATTACATATTTCCATATTTGTTTTGATAAATAATTTAATTAAAGAAAGTTTATTTCGCAAATGGAATGCGATTGCATTTGGAAAGTTGAACAAACAGGGTCGTAGTCTAAGTCTACAGGGTGGCCAATATGTATTGCCCCCCTAGCTGGGGCTGGAACCACAAGTCTCACAGATATGCTTGATACGTCGTTGGAAAGATTAGCTCAATGTGGATCTCTGATAAAAATTTCAGACGATTCCGACAGCGCGCTTGCGCGCGGCGCTTTATTGAAAATAAAAAACTGAAAAATATCAATTTTTCCCTCCTTTGCCGACATGCCCTGGTGCGAC
>JAAXYW010000388.1:0-39503 GCA_036851895.1 Orthonychiurus folsomi | reverse complement strand
TAGCACAAATCCGCCATTGAATTCCACGACACCCAGAATTCGAAATGAAAACCAGCCAAGGCCAAGTCCTAAACCGGACGCACCACAGACCAGACCCAAGAGCCAAGAATCTGGACAAAAACTAAATGTAAATGATCAAAAAGGCTCCGCGGCAGGAGATTCCTACGATGGTGAAGATGAAGACGAAGAAATCGGTGGTGAATCTGAGGATGAAAACGACAACAGCCTCCCTTCAAAAGTTGAACCAGATGCCAGTAAATTGAGACCCCTTCAAATCGGAGGTCATGTTCTCAACTCCTTCCGACCACTACGACCACACCCACCACGTGGTGGACAAAAACCCGTCATTCCCCAAAGGGGAACCTTCGTATTTGAAAGACCACCGATCCCGGATTCCTCGGAATTCCTCAAACCAGGGCCGAGTCCACCCAAAACAGAAATGGAGCCCCCACCAATTGATAGCCTTCGTCTCAAACCCTCCATTTTGGAATTGCCGAGCAATGGACCAATCCGCTTCCGGCCCGGCCGGCCTGGTGGTTCAGGATGTAAATCTACGGCCCAATCTTTTACGACCCGATGAGGATCTTTTGAAACCCACTTTGCCAGGGATCAAACCAACATTCCACACGATTGCGAGTGTGGATGAGGACAATAAAATCATTGCCACGAATGTGGTGGCAGTCAAATTGTCTTCGAGCGTTCCTTCATCCCCATCCGTTAAACCAACCACGCCCAATGCAGTTCGGATTTCACCAACGAAGACACAAACATTTAATCCACCCGACGAATCCGATGAAGAACTTGACCCCGACCTATCCAGCTCCATTGAAGAAGACCTTCCGTCATCTCCAGCGCTTAACCCAAGCACAGCGACTTCCGTTGTAGAATATTCGGGCGGTGTCCTCAAAACAGTGGTTTTAACGTCTACTGCTACTAACTTGGGTAAGGACAGCAGTACCAGTGAAAATAGCATAAAACCGTCTCGGACATTCACTCGTACTATAATCCGGACGAGTCAATGGGAGAAATCACCATCTTAAAAATATTCAGGCGACGAAGAGCTCGGATTTCTCGACATCTGCTGTTGTGGTCACTAGTACAGCCACTCCTACGGGTACATTGCGTCCCCGCCGACCAATCCCCGGCCGACCGACGGCGACATCAGCATCTCCAACGGCTGCAGCGCCAACTAAACCTAAGCCTCCATACAACCCATTCATCCCTTCAAGGGGTCCTCCTTCATCACCACTTGTGCCTTGGATCCGAAGATCCACAACTACAGTCTCTCCAAACTCATTCAAATCCACGACGATTATTCCGAGGGATCGAGTGACACTCAAATACAATCGAACACGACCTTCCACAACGGCGACAACGACGGAACCCCATACACCACTAGCCACGGAAGAATCCAAGGATTCTCCAGTCAGTCCTTTATCGTCCCCACCGACCATCCGCCCTCAACTGCCGGTAGCGGGGGATTTCTCATCGGTGAAACCAACGACATTCCGCCCAGCTAATGCCATTGTGGAAGTCAAAGATCGGATTTATGGTAATAACAGCATTCGATTTGTTGTGAGTTCTAGTTCATCCAAATCTCCAGGTCAATCCACTACGACTCGGACTCCGACGACGACAGGGAAAGTCAAGGCCACTGGAGCACCCACATCTACGCTGAGAACTACTACTGTTGAGGATGATTTGTCAGAAGAAGAGGAGAGTGAGGAAAGCGAAGTTGTTCAAATCCCTTTGCTGACGAAGAATGGAACCGTTTCTGTTGTAACAAATGGCAATAAGATCACCCCGAGTCGAACCCCTCCGTTGATTGTACGAAAGCCACAAATAATTGTGTCAACCGTATCCAGTGTATCCGTCAAAACTTCATCTTCGATGGTGACAAGACTTGTGACTCATACCGAGACGTCGACGCAGACAATTACGGAAACGGAGACGACGGTTGTGTCCAGCGCAGGTCAGCCAATGACACACACGGTCATGATTACAAAGACCCTTCCACCTCAAACCCTCGTGAGTACAATTGTGGGGACGGTGACTGTTGTGAATACTGTGGAGGTGACGCCGACCACAGTTCGAACCACGATTTTCTCTGAGCCCACAAAAAGTAAGAATGATGGGGGTTGGCTTTTATTAAATTAATGGAAAATTGTTTTTTAATCTCATTTTCAAATTCTTCATGCGTGGGTATTTTAAAAAGCACTCTTTAAATCCAATGATATGTTAATTAACAGCTGTGACGAGTTTTACTGGTTCTCCGGACACTACCGGTCCATCCAGGACAACGGAAAAAATCCTACAGGCTGGAGTCATACCTACTGTAAGCAAGCCAGTTCCTACGAAAGAGAATGAAAATGTGTCCAAGAAGACCAAATATAATTTGGTGGATGGCGGCTGCAGATCAAATTGTAGTAAACAGGGGAACCAAGTTTGCAGGAGTTTTGGGAATGGGACGCGATCCAAGTGCGTGTGTAAACCAGGCTATGCAAGGATGAAAATCACGACACCTTGTAGACGTAAGTTTCGGGTTTTATTTTTGCTTTTTGGGAGTATGAGGGGATGGGAGGTTTCATACCTGCAATTTATACGTGTGTTCATAATTTATTTGTGCATGCAAATTAATTTTAATTTGCTCAACTGTCACTTCCAGCCACTTTCACTTATGCCATGAATTTGTCCGTGAATCACATGGAGGGAATGACATTTGACTTTCGGGACTTGAGGAATGAGGCATCAGACGCATATGCAAATTTCATTACGGTAACGAAAGATGCGTTGGACAAGGCATTTTTGTCCACGGATTTGAAGAGGCAATTCCAAGGGGCAGAGATTATGAAAATCGAACCTACGGTCACTCGTTTGAATAAAACGAGTCAACCAGAGCCCAAAGTCAAAGTAGACTTCCTTGTTCAGGTAATGCTTTAACATTATTAAATGGCAGCTAGTTTTGATATTCAGTCAAATATTTGCTAACTAAACAACGAACTTAATGTTTGTAGCTAACTGTGAATATGACGGAGGATAGGATTAAAAACCATTTAATCCGAACCCTGAAGGCTTCGAATTTCAGTGTTGGTCGAACAGGAGTCATCACTACAAAGAATATGAGTGATTTTGGTGTTTATGGTAAGAATTCAAACCCACAATTTGAGTTACTTTGTATGAATACAAGATGTGTGCTGAAATTGCCCAACACATTACATTGCAGACTTTAACGAGTGTGCGGTCGCAGACTTTAATGACTGCTCCGTAAATGCGGACTGTATCAATTTGAGGGGATCATTCTTGTGTCAGTGCCAACATGGGTACAAGGACCGTTCAAAGAAGAACAAGCCGGGACGTGACTGCCTGGGTACGAAACATGACATCACTTCTGAACTACTAACCTATTTGCACGCGCATTGTTTTGTGATATTTAATGTTTAGTTATTATGGGTTGCTTCATAAGCATAGTAGAATACAGTTGTCGCACATTTTCTGCACTTCCTAAAAGTTGCAATTACAACCAAGTTGAGCAATAACGATTTAGAGACTCAAGGAACTACTACAGCATTTCAGACATTTTGAGGTTCGAAACGCTATAACTAAAACGTTTGTTTACAATGTTAGAAATGGCCGGTTGTGCAGAGTGCAACTACAAAGGAAATTGCTACCCGAATAAACATGGAAATAGCTCTTGTGATTGTTTCCGATGGTATGGAGGAGCAGAGTGCCAGATAAACCTGAAAAGTAAGTGCCTGCGAATAATTTGCTTTTAGGGTGTGCAGTTTTGCAAGTTTATTGAATGCGATTTTAGTATTACTGATGTCTATAATTGGAATTGGTGCTGTACTCTTTGTTCTCGTCCTTCTTTGTGGAATAATCGTGTGCAAAAGGAATAGAAGATCAAGGGAGAGGCCAGGAAGTAAGTACAACCATTTTCAATGAATGTGGACAATGTGGAGTGGTGTGGGGTCTTTTACAGAACTGAATATTATGTTTTAATAACGAACAATTTCAAAATAGGTGGACGATTCATGAGATACAGAAGTCCAACGTCTCCAACAACATTGGAACGAGCAGCGATTATGCATGATTCCAGCAGTGATGGCAGCCAGACACCTCCAGTTCGGATGAATGCTCAAAACCAGCCGTACACACCGGATTCGCTCCTGGTATGAGAACTCATGGCCCTGACTCTCCGTTATCTTACATCAAACAATTGAACTTGAGAAAATATTACTAATTTGAAACAGATTGACCAACATGTCGACAAAGGACACCGACGGAATAGACCAGGCGACGTTAACCTGATGAACTTTTCGTTGAGAGACGTAGTGATGGATCAGGTTCGAAAACAATATTACATGATTTGTTTGTGCCTTGTGTGGAAATTTTGAAAGTGGTGTACAAATATATTTTGGATTCAATGTGTATTTAAGGCGTGAAGACATTTTCTAATAAATTTTCAGAGCGATCGATCGTTGACTGTTGTAATTCCACGTGCAAAAATTAGACCATCTTCAAGGGGGAACCCAGGCCCAAGTGAGGCTCTCGATGCTGGTGGGGATTTAGCTAGCAATGAAAAGAAATTAATAAATTATTTGGATCAGCCTCCTTATCCTGCATCTGTAAGTGACATGTTTGTTGCCTTTCTTGAAATTACAAAATTATGGATTAAAACAACTAAAACTTCCAAGGCGAATAAAATGGGTCCACCCAAGGCTGGTCATTCCAGTCGCCAATCCACACTTCAAAGAAACAATGAATCAAAAGCATTCAGGAAACTTTCCCTTCAAGAAAGGAGAATATCTTCCGGTAAAATTTGCAATGCACATTTCAATAATCTATACACAGGCACAGGAGTTCCTCCTTTTAAAATGCATTTATACTTTAGGAGCACTTGTGTCATCCGGTACGGAGGTTTCAGCTAGAGGAGGAATGCGGCGGAGATCTACTGGCTTGGAACCAGAATTTCCTTTTAATGGCTATGAGAAGTACAACCTTAATACAAGTTTAAATTATTGATATGACTTGTTTCACTAACGCAACGACTACATTGTAGGACTGTGTCTGATGTGAGATCCTATGATGAAACCACTGTGAGATCTTACGCAAAACCTCTATTTTCTTCTGGAACTTCTCGAACGAGTTGCTACAGTTGTAAACCACCTTATTGTGCCTACAGTGATGTTCGTGACAGGACAAATATACTTTATTATATTCATCTTTAACCCAAAAAGCAGTACGTATAATGTTGTTTGCTTTCCTTTTAGTCTGCTGGACATACAATGGCTGAGAAAGACGGGGCTTCTACCGTTTACACAACTCAGGGAAAGCTATTTCGACTTTCTCAGGTGAGCTCGCACCCATAGTTTTAGAATTAATTTGCAATTTGAAGATGTTTCATAATTTTGTAAATTTCCTTTACAGGATACCGACAGCAACTTATCTAGTGATTAGTCACCGCTGTAGGTATTATCCTTGAGAGCAACGTGGATTACTGCCAATTTTTCCTCCCCAGTTTGGAAAAAGCCAGCATATATCCGATTTGAAAATGGCACATTCAAAGTCCAAATCTAGCATTGCAGAATTGGAGTTCGCTTACGCAAAAAGCATTAGACTCACCCGCCTTTTGCAGTTATGCATAAAATACGAAATTAAGCTTATTGAAATAATTTATTGTAGGACTTAACCGAGTTGTGCTTATGCTTGCGTGAGTCATCCATTCTCAATTGTTGTTACCGAAGCTGATAAAGTGTTTGAACGAGCTTGACGTATAATGTATTCTTAAATTAAATTAACCACAAGTAGTTCTAATTTTTTGGATGAGATAATTAAGTGTAGTGTAGTAGTTATTTATGCGGCAGATGAAAAATTGTAAAATGTTGCTTACGTTATTGTGCGAGGGGTACCAATCTACACAAGTGTTTTGTAACATTTACATGTACTGTGCAATGTGCCAAAGGCAATCTCTTTCAGATGAAATTGTAATTAAGGAAACTAATACTGACTTGCTGACTTAGAATTAGACATTGGGAGCGTTTGGCTTTAATTTAGATGGAATTAATCTTAAGAGTTTGACGCGCCTGACAGAACATTTTAATTTGGTGCCGTGTATGATTATGGTTCAAGGATCTTTCCTATCGGTGGCTGGCCTGCAGTTTAATTAAGGTTCCGTCGTGGTGTGCAAATGTTCACACAAATGCTCAAGTCATATCTTCTACACAACACAAAATGTGCAAACAAGCTTCAACTTGGTGTGCTACAAATATTGGAACAGAGAGGGGTTTTCTGCTAATCCAAAACAATGATTACCATGCATATTTTACAAAACCATGTACAGGTATTAGAGTAAGTTTGAGTTAGACGTGCCGGAAGCGTGCATTTTATATTTCAAAACCTCAAATGCTATATTTTCATATTGTAAATCAGAAACGATGTTAATTTTTTAAGACATATTTAAGCCGAATAACGAGCAAACAATTATTGATGAAAAACAAATGAATAAATGAAGAATATAAAACAGGTAATTTTACACAACTCCTTTTCTTGTTCTGTTCTAGGGATCTCAATCTCAACTTGATTTTGAACGCCAGGATTCCTTGACATTAATATTCAAAAGAACTTTATGAAAATATGCAAGTAAAAGTAAATGGAAAAAGTCCCACCTCGGCATCGCATCGGCTCGCTATTATAACTCAGTCAGAAAGCGTATGCCAATTGTCGTGCCTAAGTAGCCATTATCAAATTGAAACCGCAACCCACCTCCTAATTAAAATTATCAAAGCCACAACCTTAAAACCACCAATCAAAACTGTACCGAAACCTAAAGAAAACTATAGGCGAGCAGTATTGGAAAAGTACGCTTACGCATAACAACCACTTTACTCAACTTTAGCGTCGCAGACAGAATCTCCGAAGCTCTACTAACTAATACAGTAAAAATGACGTTTGAAGAGTTCGAACACTGCTAGCCTGCCTTGTTCGTAAATGTCATACATACAGTAAAAATGAGCCAAGCATAATATTATTTTCTGAAGTAACAAAAATAAGAACCCAGCAGACAGTTGGCAAGTTGGTTTTTGCTGTGATACTACAATGCCTCAACCAGTGTACATTTTGCTTCTGATACTGACAGTAGTTCATTCCCAACCAGGGCAGCCAGGACAGGCCGACACAAGTCAAAGTCATGATCATGACGGTAAGATTATATTCACAACAGTTGAAGAAGTTGAAGGGAATTGCTGGTCAAATTTGTAAAATGGACGACAGGAAAATAACAAAAATTTTACATTTCTATTTCAGACCCCAAACCTAAAAATGACATTGAAATGAACTGGGTAATAGCAATAGTCGTCATTATAGTTGGTTTGACTCTGGGTGTTGTATTTTGCACATATTGTTGTTGCTGGACTGGAGGATGGTGCCCAAACTGTTGTTTGGGCTTAAAGAAAAACCAAGCAACTGATCAAGCGGAGAGAGCTGCCCTAATTGCAAAGCCAGTCAAACCCACGATAGAAAACAAACCAGAAGTCCCAAAACTTCCTGTGACAAATGAAAACAACCCAGAAGTCCCAAAACTTCCTGTGACAAATGAAATCAACCCTGACGCTGACAATATAGAAGCAAAAAAACTTGGACAACTACAGGAATGAACAGATCCGGTTTTTCAGGCTCGACAGACTATTAAAAAAAACATGGCAGAAAGTCTAGATGCCAATGCATCCCCCGTTTTATTTCAGGTCAATTCCAATAATTATAATCAAGTATTTTCTATATCTCAACTCCTAAATTCAGACAACTAGCATTTTACGTTCTGTTCAATTTAAATCCAACTGGTTTAATTGCTTTTCAAGATCTGAACCCAAGTTTACAGTGATGGACATGAAAACTGACAATTTAACTCATGCACGCCAAATCGACCAAACCACCAAATATTTTCGTGAAGTTCTCTTTGCCTACGGACTATAAATATAATACAATACATATGTCAGGAATTGTCACTACTGAGAATCGATTACCGGTTGAAAAAATTCGTTGAAATTGTAAAGTTGAAAGAAGACAGCAACTTTGGGATATACTCCCTTTGTGGTCAGCTTGAAGGCACCTGCAGCAAAACAAAATAGAGAAAGTTCAGTAATTGCTTGTATTGTTTTAGTATTGGTCTACTTTATGTAATAGTCCCATGAGCCATAAATAGTTGGCAGTGTAGTTACTAATAAAACCTAATATTGTGCAAATGCAAAATGGTGTTCCTTAAAGCTCATAACCGTATATTTATATTGCCAATCGGTTAAACAGGTTAAAATTAAAACATGGACTTGTGCTTTAACCTGAAGTACGCTTGCTTGTAGTAGTTGTGGCTAGAAGAATTTCCTCACTCGATAGGTAGAGCACCTGACCCTTGGATTTGACTCTTTTCTCTGCAAAACCTCAAGCTTGTTAACAAGTAACACAATCAGTTTCTCATCCCCAAGTTTGTCCAACTGTATCTCAAAATTCTCATCCTTTATTGATCCCAGAATTTTACACACTCTTTTGTTCAGATGATTCTTTGGCAGACCGTCACAAATAGTCTTGAAGGCACCCTTTAATGCAGCTGATTGTTCAAGTAATTGTTCTTTTCGTACACCTGGCTGGAGCTCTCCTGGACAAATAACTCGGTACAGTGCCGCAGGATCGTAATTTTCAATCCGTTTCTTGTCCTCTTCAACTTCCCGTTCAACCATCTCAATTTTCTTGAACCACATACGGATGTCATCTTGGTGTTTTGCATTAGACACATAAAATTCGGTAATGGGAATATTATCATCTTGTTTGTATAGAAAATACGGACGAGGATTCAGGGCGGATTGTAGTCGTGCCTTGTTGATAATACTTTCCACTTGGAGTACGTTGGGCAAAGCAAGTCGTCGGTCATCTTGAAGTGGGAAGCCGTAGAGGAAAAAATCTGAGGTCTCATTAAAACGAAACTGCTCACTTTTGCCAGAAACTATGTAGCGATGGTTCACGTACTCCGCAATGTGTCTAAAATTAATTGTACTGAATTCTTGAATCTTGTAAGCTTGCGATGGATCCAATAGGGCTAATTCATGTCCGGATGGTTTTGGGACTTGAGTTTTCTTCCGTTTCCGAGGCTTCTCATCGAACTGTTCCAAATTCTTCCAAAAGTGTTTGTCCACGGTGGTAGTTGATCTCCGTGCTCGCTTAGACCGCATGTCTGGAGGAAACTTTCAGTTTGTTTCCGGCACAAATCAAAAAATTTTCTCTGTCCGAAATCCGTGTATATGTCCGAAAGTAAATGTGTGTTTGACTTTCGCGATTCCCACTCAACCCAACGTCTTTTCCCTCCACGAATAGTGCACATCGAGTACACGGCTCATAACCATAGGATGCACGCACGGGCTTATGAAACCAACTCAATACTTTCTGGCTTAAAAGCATCAATATTCAGCCCACATACATGAATATTTTCAAAAGATCAATTGGCAAACTTATGATGACGTAATATATTGGAAGTAAATTTGGAGTATTTTTTGGCAAATCTTGCCATACTTTTTCAATTTTTCCGCCATTTTTTTAAAATTCTTAACGCAAATTCCCCTAAAGACCGAATTTTTAATTCCCCTATAGCTGGAAGTGAATTTGGAGTATTTTTTGGCAAATCTTGCCATACTTTTTCAATTTTTCCGCCATTTTTTTAAAATTCTTAACGCAAATTCCCCTAAAGACCGAATTTTTAATTCCCCTATGCTATGGCCGAATTATTAGGCAAAATTCGAATAAGCTCGAAATCCTAATAAGCGCGAGATTCGCGTTTAGTAGTAGAATTCGAGCTTATTTATAATTTTGTAATTCGGTCATGGAGGAATTTGCAAGCAAAATTCAAAAAAGCGGAATTACAGCAGGAATTACAAGACAACTTATCTAGGAATACATTACGTGAACAAGTTTGCCAATCGGTCTTTTGAAAAATGAGTCATGTTGGGCTGTTGGGTGGATAATATATGAACATGAAGTGTGGTTGCCTATCTACGACAAGACACAGCTTCGCACTTTTTAAAATTATTTAGAAAAATGTGTTTTTAGATATCACTACTAGTTGTTTCAACGTCTCATATTGCGTTTTCATGAATTTTGTTGAAGTTGAAATCCCAGGCGGGTTTAATACGCCGAACTACTTTTATGCCCCAGATAGACCAACTATAGATCATTATAGATAGATCATTTTCGCTTCATTTTCATTCCTTGTGAAAATTAACATACGCTGTAATGGTTTGGTGGCTATAATGGGAATTGTTTACTTTGTTTATTCCATAAGACTAATGTCATTCATACTGTCACTAATGTCAGTCTGAAGGGCATTGGCAGTAAGCAGAAATATTAAGTAAACAAAACAATACTCACATTTAGCGAAAATCTTCCCCAACTCTTCATATATCACTACTAGTTGTTTCAACGTCTCATATTGCGTTTTCATGAATTTTGTTGAAGTTGAAATCCCAGGCGGGTTTAATACGCCGAACTACTTTTATGCCCCAGATAGACTTCAGTTCATTTTCGCTTCATTCTCATATCTTGTGAAAATTAACATACGCTGTAATAGTGGCTATAATGGGAATTGTTTACTTTGTTTATTCCATAAGACTAATGCCATTCATACTGTCACTAATGTCAGTCTGAAGGGCATTGGCAGTAAGCAGAAATATTAAGTAAACAAAACAATACTCACATTTAGCGAAAATCTTCCCCAACTCTTCAGCCGCACTAAACTTGTGGCAAAGTTCTTGGAATTCATTCTTCGGAATCTCGTTTCCTGCCCTCCAGTCGATATTGTGCTTCATGCAAATAGTTTCTACGCTCGAACAGAATGACTCGATCACCCTTAATTTGCTCGACAGCAGTTTCATCAATCCTTCCCCCTTTTTGCCCAAAAGGCAGCTGAATTAAAACAAAATTTTAGGGAAAATGTACAAACAGAAAGAAGTAATGTGTTTCAAATTGAGCACTTTTTTACATACCTCTTAGATATATTTTTCACGTGGCTCACCAAATATTCATAAATTTTCTTTAGATTGTCCAACTTATGAATGTTTGAGCACAGTTCACTCCATGCAGTATGAATTACTGTCACATTCACGTAATTTCGAATAGATCTAACAAAATGGAAAAACCGATAGCGAATATTGTGAAGCCAATGTAGCTGCGCTGACTTTGAATCTGTCAAATTAAAATATAAATCAATATAGGTGAGAGACGGTAAATGTAATTCAGAATCCTGCGTACTTTTGCAGTTAAGAAGATAGAAAACTCTTTCTAAAAGACGTTCTGCGCGACCAACTTGCATCAAGAATCCAAATATTTTTTCGTAATGAAGCATCATTTCATCCGTCAAGATAATGTTCAGAGGCCACTCTACTGTATAACTAAGGCGGAGCAAATTCAGGAGCTGGAACTCTGTAGAGGAAAACATGGCATACTTTTTTTCAAACTTTAAAAATAATATGATTTATGAAACTGATTTTATTACTTACTAGATCGGGCTTTCATATTTCCTGGGGCTTCCAAGTTCGCTAGAATGGTTTTATGATCACGTGCCAGGGAAAACGTTAAATGTTTTACAAATGGGTTGCTATCCTCATTCTCCATTGCAATAGTCAGAGCTTCTGTTAAAATATTGTTCAATCGGCCACTCCAATTTTTTATATCATCAGGATTGCGAAATGCGCCGTGGTTTACCTGCATTGTGTTATTTAAGGGTTAACACAAAATTACAAATTAGCTATTATGAATGTTTTTTCAATGTAATAACATATTAAAATGTAGAGTAAATATAATACCTCTTCGATTAGTAAATCGTTCAGAAGCCGGCAAAATAATCCATTTTGCAGGCATAGAAAACTATTAATGGCAGATAAGTGGTTGTAAAGCTTCTTTTCGACAATTATGTAGTACAGAAGAGCAGTGTTGACCATTTTGCTCCTAAATAAGTCAAATTACTCTTGATGTGTATACACAACACATTAACACATTACAAGTAAGCAATAATATTAGTTTCATAAAATACGACATAGTCGAAATGATGATACATATAGGCGTAATTGAGAGAGTATGGCAACAATCACTTACTGGGCATTTAATGGTATCGCGATAGACTCTGATATCAAATGGTTTACGCAATGTGCATCTAATGTCAGGTCGGCTTTAGTATGATCATTTGATTTTTGGGGAGATGGCACAGGAATTAAGGATGTTCCTGAAAATAATATCCCAGCAATTAGTTTCGCTATTTCCACCAAGCATAGCAAAGTACAGCTAATGCTCAAGTTATTGTAATTTACAAAAGATTTTCTAAGGATTAACATAATTTTAAGAAATAAATATTGGATTTGGATTACTGATAGACGGAAATGATAAATCATAAGGAGGTGGATCTCGCACGCGAAGTTTGTCCGGGTTAAACCTTTCTTCCTTAATCGATTCCAGTTCAGGTGTGCTAACTGAAATTTCTCCACAATTCGTGTGTTCCAACTGCACACTGTCGTCATGAATTTGGCTTGAATGAGTAAATTGATCAATTTGATCTTCGTGCCTTGTAAAGTCATCCCATCCGCCATTCTCTATTGGCAACAACCCCAACAACGTACTGCTCCCAGCACTAGGGTCGTCATCCGACTGGACTGGCTCGCTCGCTTCTGGGCGGTCAAAGTTGTAGTCATAATTGTATTTCTGTGCAATGCGTTTCTTTTCTTTGAATTCTTCGTTTTCTTTTCTTCGAATATATTGTTGAATCTTTTTGTCTTCGGCCTCCTCGTCCACCTTAAGTTTAGCTTTCAACTCCTTCGCCAGTTGAATTTGAGTATTCAATGCTGTCCGCAACTCCAGCTGTTGCTCTTCTTTACATATCCGCAGCTGTTCTTGCTTTATTTTGAAGTTCTATGCGAGCCTCGGCTGGTGTGATCGAATCATTTGGGTCGGTTTTAGAGGCACTTGACATAAAGATCACTTCTTCGATGGCACTACGGATAGCGTTGATCAAGTGTACGTTTTCCTTCTCAAAATGAGACCGTTTGAGCTCCCAACTGGCACTTAAGCTTGTTAACCCTTCAAAAGACAGAACTGGTTCCAGAGCTTCGTCTATATCGTGATGTAGCAACAGCTCCAAAGACAATTCTGGAAACTAAGGAAATAATTGACATAAGCACAATTGGATATGGGGAAAGGACATTCACGTCACTAACCAGTGGTTGAATCGCGTTCAACAAGTTTATTGCCTGTCCAGTTTCGTATATTTTGGACGCAAAATTTTCTAGAAAAAATGGAATTCTTCCTCCCTCCGTGAATTGCTTCGTCCAAAATCGTCGATCCTCAAACGACGTGCGTCCCTTTTTAACAAGAAATTCTGATGTCGGACTAAGCTCACCACGAAATATCCAGTCAGAAACAAGCCTGAAAATAATCCGATTACACGTTGGTAAATATTATTTTGAATAGAAGATTCAATAATGTTGCTGGAAATACCAAAGTAATAAATAATACAAATGCCTTGCTGTTTTTGCAAACTAGCCGAGAACAAAAATGAGTACTTACTTTAAATATGATGATGAGCACGACAAAAGTAAATTCCTAATTAGGTCAGCCATTGAATGGAGCTTCTTCAGTAAATATGAGATCGTTCAGTTCCGCAAGCAGGTCACCAGCGTTTCCTTTCAGCAACAAAGAGTTTAGAATGAGGTTAAGAGCTTCCAGCTGGTGCACGAAAGGCTGTAAACAAATTAATCAACGGAGAAATCAAATCCATACATTTCCTAAAATAAAATAAAATTTTCAGTTAGCCGATTTACATTAATAAAGTTTTTTAATCTGGTTAAAGTTGTAATGGATGGTCCTTTTAACATCAGGATTGTCTGCTGCAACTTTATGTAATTCCCAACAAACTTCAAATAAGCACTGAAGACCGAGGATGGTTCTTGGAGGTCTCTTAAGTTGTAATAGATGGTCCTTTTAACATCAGGATTGTCTGCTGCAACTTTATGTAATTCCCAACAAACTTCAAATAAGCACTGAAGACCGAGGATGGTTCTTGGAGGTCTCTTATCCCACCACCAATTACTGCTTCTGACAAGGTTTTAAATAATGACCCACAACGGATTAGGGGCTCAGAGTAGTTGAGGAGAGCCTTTGGACTAATCCCATGCACCAAAATATTAATATTCTTCTTAAATAATGCGCCAGGCTTGTTGTCAGTCGAATAGGAAAATGAAGGTGATTCTCTGCCAGTCAGGAGATGTACGGAGTGCTGAATGAAATTCTTCAAAGAAATATAAATTGGTTTCAGTCCCGCTGATCGTAATTCTTCGGCATAAGGACTCGGATTAGGCACTGACGGCTCCAGTGGTAAACCGATTTCATGTCCATCTCCAGCCCCTACTTCAATACCAAAGTTTGACCTCAAATAATTCGGCGATACTTTCCAGAGTTGGTCCACAATTTCAGAAGCAGTTCGCACATCGTCTGAACAGAAATGCAATGCAATACGATCCGCAGTAGGATTCGGAAGGAAGTCCACTCTTCGGTAAGGGAATGGTGCTTTTAGGCATTCCCAGTGTAAATTAGGGTTCCTGGCAAGTGGTAAAGTCGCAATTTCTTCCCAAGGAATACCTTGGTCGTAGCCAACGAAAATTCCATTTCCTTCAAGATTGTTTTGGTCTTCGGCAGGGGATGTATAGCCTTCATCTTCCAGCATTTTGTGGGTGAATCAAAATCAAATAAAGCTTCCGTTTCCTCTTGTAATTTTCGATTTAGAAACACCTTCAACTGAAATTAACGGATAAATGAATCAGAAAAACAGTTTGAGCAACACATTACACACTTGCCATCGGTACAAAAATATAGTTATTGTCATTAGTATATACACGAATTTTTACCAACCACCAACCAGGTGCAGGGAACAAAGCGGAGCTGAAGTTTGTCAGATTTTACAGTTGATTAAGTGCTACAATTTGCATACGCCATATGCAAGTTATGTCAAGTCACACTCGTCGCGTCGGAGTTTAGATCATTTCGGTGGTCACAAACAGATTATATCAGGCGAAGCACTAACTACTTTACTTTTTAAGTTCATGGGTAAATTTCGGTTTGGCGATCAATCTCATTGATGGGCAAGTTTGCTCGCCTGTATTCATTTCCGCCAAGAATTTACTTTATGGCATTACTGTCTAGCTGGTTGCTTTGAATTGATTAGGTATTTAAAAAATTGGACGTAAGATGTAATCCATCTACTTAAACTCAAAACTAACCGGTCTTTATAAAATTATAGTTTAAAAATCTAAGGGGAAACAAATATGTTTCAAAAATGGTTTAAATCCGTTTCAAATCATTTCTTTCTGGTGAAACTGGTGTCTGACCTATTTTCAATCAGCACGTTTAGATGTTCAGATGCGACAACAATAATTTGATAATTAAGACCCTCTTAGTGATACTGAGTCAAGCGCCGCCGGTCCGCCGAGGCAGGATATGTTATGCGTTAATAAATTAATCGCTTAAGTTTTTCTTAATTTAAACTTTAAGCCCGATTTATTTTTGAATTGTTTCTCAACATGACAATTTGTTAGGTACCCTGAGCAGTTCAAAAACAAGACTTCTTACTTTTTAGCAAATTAGCACACAATGTTGATTTTTAAGTTTTTCCGACATCACCAAAAAATGCGGTTGCTAAGGTAACACAGAATTTTTTTAAATTCAACAAAAAAAAATGTTTCCATAAAAAATTGCATTTCCAACCATTTCTGAATTTAACGTTTTCCAATAATTGATGCTGGGCGTAGTAGTGGGCCGTCAAACTTAGGCACCCTACGATACATCATGTACATCTGTTTATATTTACTAAGGAACAAATAAGTATTGACTCAATCAAAAATGTAAAAAACAGAGGAGAAGCGAATACGATGTAAATTTGAATTCTTCTATTGCTTAATGTAGTNAGTGGGCCGTCAAACTTAGGTGGGGCCTATTAGGGCACCCTACGATATATCATGTACATCTGTTTATATTTACTAAGGAACAAATAAGTATTGACTCAATCAAAAATGTAAAAAACAGAGGAGAAGCGAATACGATGTAAATTTGAATTCTTCCATTATTGCATTGCTTAATGTAGTACATGCAGTTGTCTTGTAGTGTCTTTCGAGCACATTTCCTCTGCTCTGCATGTGTGATTCAACCAAGTCCTTGGCATTTATTTATGCAAATAGATTTTCTGAGTGAACTTCACAAGGTCTTCAAAGTATCCAAGAAATCACCTTGAATTCTGACAGAGTTTTTTTTAATTTCCCGATTAGCACTACTACCTGCCGCGGTGCATTGGTGAAGTGAAATACAAAGCCAGATGATGTTGTACTATTATTATCTTACCATCTTAAATTTGCACGGACGATGATTGGGCATATTTCGGGGTGCAGGAATATGCTATCACTAATGAGCAACTGCTTATGTGCTAATAATATTTTGCATTGTGTTTTCAAAAAGAATCCGCTCTCCCTTGAGTGTGATATACATATTTTATGTACGTACAGAGTGACCCAAATCGCCCAAATGTGACCAATACGTATCGCAAATACTAGCGAGATGGCTGAAAAGCCGAAAGTCCAACTCTATCGGTGTTTCTCACGAAATTCCAAAAAGTTTAAAAATATGAGCAACAGAATTTAATATTGTCAACTTTTTGAAAATTTGACGTGTTTTGAGATAAATTAACGTAAACTAGGAACTAGTGGCTTCATTTTCTTCGATTTAATTCTGACGAAGAGCCGCAATTTTTTGCAAATCCTCGAGTTCGTACGTACGCGTACGGCGTGGTAGTGCGTATGCGCACTTTCCTGAAAATTTGATGGGCTTACAACTAGCAACAACAACACAAAATCCTAAACCATTGCGAATTTTGGACAATAGACGCGTATTGTAAAAAAAAAACATGTTTAGACTCTTTCCGCCACGCTGTCGTTTGTAAGTCACTGAGGTTTCTCAACGTTTCTATTCTGCCTCTGTCTTTTGATGGTACCCTGGGTACATTCATGTTTTACCATGTCCCAATTTGCGAGCCAAACCATGAAACGCAAACATAGACTTGAAAAGATAAAAGATCTGAATTTGAATTCAGTTTGCACTTTTTTATTATTTTAACTCATGTAGTTCGTAAATGCATTTTAAGGTAAAGGGCGATTTTTGGCATTCGTAGCGTCGCCTTTGACAGGCATGTTTATTATCATTCCGGTGCGGTGCAAAATGTGTTTAAAAGACCAATTTTCGGCAAGAAACACATTATATTACTTCCAGGTAAGCTTCTGCCTTCTGCGCTTTATATGTTTTAGTTTACCGTGCAGAATGGCATGCAGAGAGTAGCGCGTTTTGTGTAAATAAATTATTTCAAATGGTTACCAGTATCAGTTTATTGTTAGAAAAGTTGAGAATATTCACACAAATCCTTCAGCTCTAGTACAAGTTGGCATCAATTTAATCAACAAAAATATTTCCCAGGATTATTGTATTTTTTGGAGTAGGACGTCATGCCAGGCATGCGGTTTATATACATAAAAATGTTTTACTCCAGCATCAAGTTAGATTACGCAAGTGGCACAATATAATCAAGATTGATTCCACAATGGCTTAACCGGAAAACACTTATGCGTCAGTAATAGGGGTATACGAGAATCACAGAATCACTTGGAAGAATCGCTAAAGCAATTACAAGATGAAGCCTAAGCTTTAATTTGATAACACATTTCTTACAGGATGACGTCATCCTTCAAGTTGGTTATTTTATTTTCCCTTACTCACACACACGAACGAATATACTTGCTGCGCTGCGGTACGTAATCATTTGATTTTTAATTTGACTTGAAGGAGTTTTGACTAGGAACTGAGTGAAATAAGTAAATATCGTATAATTTTTAATATGCAATGAAAGTTTTGTGCCAAGCAAAACGGAAGGCGAGCGAGAGCATTTAATGTTAACTATAGCAGCTCTTTGCGTTGTTGTAAGGCTTTTACAATCTCAAGTTCTTAAGTTATGATGCTAACCAACCTGTGATATATAAAATTAACTTAAGCAGAAGAGCATGGATCTATTTTTAAATATGGAGTTACATGGTCGGTATGAATTATACGACTAGTAATAAAAGATGGTGAGGATGTATGCTTTACATGAAATGTGCATTATTGTGTTTTGGGGAGGAGAATTACTGTTTACGCCGCCAGCAAAATCAATTAAATATTTAAAAAATGCTAGTCAAGTTCTAGTTTCTAGGTATGTTGCGAACTGGTTGAATACTTCAAAAAAAAGTTGGCTCAATTAACAGAAGTTTGTATTCATGTCTATCAAACTGAGTCTCAAAAATAGCAAAATTAGTGGATGGGTGAAGCTAATTGGATGTGGGACAAACAAATAGCAGGGCTTTAAATGGGTTTAGGAAAACAAGGCTGGCTTCGCATGCCAAAATTTGGAGAACAATGATGAACCACATTTCATCTGGAAAGAATCACGCTGGCTCTTCTTTGGGGGCTTCAGTCAACCTCACCTATGGATGTTAATCTGTGCTAGGGATTTGGTTAGGATTCCCGGCACGCTAGTAGCAAACACATTTTGCTTTGCGTGGATTGAATTATTCCTCATTGTCGACCTTGGACCCAGACAATTGCATTCATGGTGAAGGTGATGCAATTTCACAATTTCCAACACAGGTCTTCAACAAAATACGTGCTGAAAAACCGGGATGTGCACATCTTCACTTACAAAAGCACACGCAACTATAATTTTCATCCCTTTTGAGCACAGTGTAAGGAAATACATAGTTATATACTCGTGAATTCTCCATTAATAAAGATGAATGAAGTTAACCTTGAAATTAAAACCAATTGCACAGCCCAGCTCCACAATGATGAATTTAATACATACACTTCCTCAATGTTCAACAAAGCACACCTGAGTTCGCATTGCATTTGCGCAAGAAACAACAACGCAATAAACAATTCATCATTGTTAGTTTTGTTCTGCTCTTGATAACCTTTTTTCGCCTGGAATAATATCTAAGCGCACAATGTAATCTGGATCCAAACTTCCGGGGGATTCCGGTGTTCCAGCTGACAGTCAATACAATATCTGGGAGTCGGAAATGCTAAGGTCTGGGGTTGCGACAGGAAGCGCAATAAATTGTCGGTACATCACAACCACATTTTATTGGGCTATTGCAGAGCTCCTTGAGAACAATAGCTAGTTTGTGGTGTTTGCCGAATACTTAAACTAGTTTGAAGAGCTTCGATTTGGATAATAAGTAATTAGAATATACAATGAAGAAGTTCCTGATACGTTCCCTGCATAATTAAGTTTTAACAGCTAATAAATATAATTAATGGGTTTTGGACGAATGCAACGCAACTTATAGTTTATTTAAAATAAATGTTTGTTAACGCGAGTTCTAAAGATAGTCGCAGTTCGGTTAGCTAATTTTGGCACTTCAAATTATTAAAAACCATTCCTTTGTGTTTATAGCAGGCAAAAACAAAGATAAAAATGAGCACGTGTGTTGCTTTAATAATCTAAGAGCCGGAATACTCCGGACCTCCATTTAAGCACAATTCATTCTACCTTTGCAATTCTTGTAACTCTGTATTACTGGTGAGCTCACACTTAAGAGCCCCTGGTTCTCAGGACCTTGAATACCTGTTTTTTAAATTAAATTTTTAGCAAGCATGTACGCAACCCAAAGACCAATAATAAAAATTGAAACCTGTACTATGTTATTAATATTTAACATAACTCAACCCTTATTACACAAAGTAGATGAAAGATGCACTCACAAGATATAATTTACTTCCTCTATAAAAAAGATCTATAAGTATTACATTTAACCCACTCTCAATTCCAATCAAAAATGTAGCATTTTAACAAGCAATTAAATGATTTACTGCGTCGCGTCGCGTTCATCTCATCATTCCAAAAATTACTGGTTAGTTGGTAAATTAACTACACAATCAACTTGGTTTATGCTGTTATAATACATACCTATCTAAGTGGATGCAACACTTTGTAGAAAGTGAAAAGGTCTTCACTGCAGTTTTCGAATCGTTCTGCAGTGATGAGGTTTGAAATTCAGAGAGCATAAAATGCAATCCCCGCGGATGCAAATGCATTTAGCATGGGAAAGAACATGGGGTCTACATGTTCACAAACGTAGAACAGGATTCTGGTCGTCTGTCTACAGGTTAACACAATAGTTGGCAGTTAATGGTGAATCCACTGCACTGGTAGTCTCTGGTCCACTCCGTCCGCGTCCTTACCTTTGGGAGTATATTTAGTAAAACAAGTGAAAGTTTTGTATTCTGCTCCAAGTGAGAGTCCTCAGTATTTTCGTCCACGGCAAAAGGAAGGAGATGGTGTGACTTGACCTCAATCTTTAGAAGATTATATTACTATTGAACTTGATTTCACTTTCCATTTAAAGCCTAGCTGCCGCTGTCACAGCACAGTACTGTATGTATGCTCACACTTGTATTCAACTCACAATCTTCTTGCCATGCCACAATGCACAAGTAACAACAATGCAGACTGCACAAGTAAAGGGTTCTCCCAACCATGGTAAATCCACGCTCCTTGCAGTTAGTGCATTTTACTTCTTGGATGAGAAATAATGGGAAGAGATGAGCATCGTGCACCTCCACGTAGAGAGAGTTAAGAAAATGCGATAATAAACACGCTTCTTGTCGTTTTGCTTTCGAATTTAGCTACCTAATGCAGTGGAATAATGCGGAAAATAAACCCACGTCAATCATACACATTAATCGAGAAAAATACTTCATTTTAATAAATTTATTAAGTCCACCACACTAGTCGAAAAAAAAAACACAAAAAATAACTTTAAGAAAAACAGTAGTTTAAAAATAAATATTATATTGTGCTAATACATTGTGAAACGTAAAATATACAGCGCACTAATAAATAATAAAATTTCTGGACGACGCGATAAAATTGTAGTGATGGAAGAAGTATTGAAAGACTACACAAACTAATTGTCTTTTTAGATAATTTAGTTAAATATAATTTTGTGAAATTATGACCAAAGCACCAATAATCTGAAACGTAGATAAGAAAATAATTAAAATATAAAATTACTAAAGCCCTATTTGGAAGACCACCAACAAACAATAACAATTCCCATTAGAAATTATTACAGAATTTCAGTCGTTAACTTCTACCTTGCTACATCTCCACAAAATTACTAGACCAGCTATATCATAACTACGCACACTAGTTAATTTAGTCAGTGTTTTTTATATACTTTCTTGAAAGACCTGAAATGCTTCTCTTTCGCTACAACATGGAATATTCCTTGAGGACGCTCTGCGTAAATACATATATTTGTTTATAAATATAACGAATTATAAAAACTGCGTTTTTTTTCCTAAAGCAGCCATGTTAGTATACGATTAAATCGTAAATTTATTGCTTAAGATCATTGTGTTAGTCAGTAGGGCTGTACATTTTAATTGTACATCTCTTTCGTTGAGTTATATTCGCGCAATGTATGTAATAAATCAGGAAATACGCGCTCACATTTTATGCTGGCTGGCCTGCATAAAAAGCTAGTAAATTCGGAAAACAGAACTATAATAAATAATTCGGCCTAACTATGCGGATTCCACCCCCGAATCACTTTCGTAATAGCATTGAAGAAAATATTGGTAGTCTGCTATTGTTATTACTGCTATTAAATTGGTCCATTTTCATATTGTGATGATCCAGCTGCCCCATGTTTAAAAGATGTTCGCCCTTTGAATCCTGATGGTTTTGCTCTTGAAAACCCATTGGTCCCACAATGTCAAAAGGCATAATTGAGAATGTCCCCGGTCCACTTCCATTTGAAGAAGAATCCGAAGATGTCGGTGATGAGCAAAGCGACAAATTTTCATCAGAAGAAAGAGAGGAGCCTATTATCTAATCAAATGTAAAAGACATGTGATTAGTTTACTTGCAAAAGTCAAATTAAACTTGAACTAAATATGGCGCAAGGGCAGGCACAGGAGGCGAATCCATATGTATGACTAGTCATTTCTACATTTGTTCTCGTCCGAGAATTTTTAACTCTCAGGTTTGTTGGAATTAGTTTCGCATTTGTCGCTACGTCCAATGTTGGAAGTAACTGTGGCGTGAACAGGTTTGGTGAGTTTCCTTCATTTGGCGATTACAAAAGTTTCCAGCGAATAGTACAATACATCTGCTTTCCCACCAGTAACCTTCACTTTCGCAAAAAAAAGTGTACAGGGGCACTTTCGGGCTAGAAAATCGCGAATCGCGTCCGCCCATGGATCCACTTATGTGGGTTAAATATTACCCTACTGCGACTCAAATGCGCAATAGGAAAAAATACAGTTAAATCTGCACGGAGCATTCTAAAAACAAAGTTTCGATTTTGTGAACAACCCTTTCTCCAAAACTACTTTATCAAGAGAAGACGTATTTCAATTGCACAATTTCGCGTAAATAGTATTTACCTCAGCTCCTCTGCACATGCATTTTGCATGTCAATAATGGAAGGATCCCCACTATCATGCAGGAAATATTATTCCTTCCTAATCTTTTATCAGCAAAATGGTACCCTTGAACTCTACGTGAAACCTTTTTTTAATCAGTCAATTTGTACATTGGCCGGTTGTTTATCAAGTACACACACACATGATGCCAGTCAGGCGATAGCAAAAACATTACATCAGACCGCACTGCAGAAGCTTATAATTATAATTATGATACGGAGCTACATGCAAATGTTGTAAGTACGTTTTCTAAATTAAAACATTTGAACTTTGTATTACCTTTGAATTTCCGTCGTAAGCGCTGTAATAGTTCTTGGACCAGGTACTGCTGCTATTATTAAGTTTTATGTTATTATTATTTTGTCCAATTTCACCGAGAATTAAGGCAGGATTCGTTGCAACATTATTTGAGTTTCCATTGCTCGGATTGTTATTCCCGGTTGAACCCCCGTTGTTACTTTGATTATTGTGAATAAAATGGCATCTGAAACCCAGAACAGAAACAGACATGTAAATAGACACAGAAAATGAATCGTCAGCAAAACTCATCAATGCACAGCTTGCCAAATCTGGCTCTACAAACTTGATTCATGTATACACATATAGTAAACCAAGTATGAACTATGCACTAAGCGTAGAACTGGCAGAACGATATCTTATTTCACAACGAATTTGTGAGTTCTAACATTTCATGCATGCTAATAGTTCACGTTGAATTTAGCGCATTTCTGAATTTAAAGGACAAATATTTAAAAATCATGACCATCTGCGCATTTAAAAAAGATTACTGCAATTTGCTGCATTGGCTCTGTAGTTGTACTCAAGTTAAACTGCGCATTAGCATTAGTTTCATACCTGTTGACCGTAAGGGCACAATCCATGGGAATGAAATGTTTTACACAATTCGGTCTTGTACTTCGGGTGACGAGATAGATTTCTTAGCTCACTGATCCCATGTGCAAACTGACACTTGTCGTCATATTTACAATGATTGTATTCCATGAACGGCCTAGACATCACAAAAATACCACTCATTCAAAAATTACTCTTACTCAGCATAGATGGATCATTAACCAAATCACGCAAGACAAATGCGCAGGCATGTGCTCCTGGGCTTTTCTTGGAAATTTAAGTTCGTATGCACAAAATCGCTGCCGGACCGGCGAAATCCGGGTCCGCTCCGCATCCACATTCAAGAATAAACACTCAAAATTACGCAAAATTTTAAAAATAGAAGATGCCCAATAAGATTTATTATCCATTTGCCTTGTGTGATTAGCAAAATCCCTCCCCGCAGCTCAAAACAAAAAATATGATTTTTAAATCACCTGCACAATTCCGTTTTGTATCGCTGAGAAGTACTGCCGCCATTATTATTGGTACACATTTGACGCTGCTGTTGTTGTTGTTGCTGGTGCTGATATTGCTGAGGAGGGACAAACGTTTGCTTGATTGTTGTTCTTAAATGGGGCCGTGTTGGTTGCCGGATTTCTTGGCAATTGATAAAATGAGTTATTTCTATCTGGTGAAGAGTAATTACTGCCACCACTACTACTTCCGCCGCCGCCGTTGGAAGGATGTATAATAAAACTATCCTTCATGATCCTGACTTGAGGAGCTAATTGAGACTCACTACAGGCACACGGAATCACTACCTGTTCCCTTTCGTCGTCGTTATTTGCTGATGGTTGATGACGATAAAATAATAAATACTTTGTTGGTGGTGGGCGAGCAGCGTCGTCAGATTGTCAGCATGGAGGAGGCAAGAAGGCGAGACGGACGACGTTCACAAATACAACGCAAGTAGGAAGTTAGAAAATGCAAGTTTAACTACAGAAATCAAGGTTAGGAATGGCAAAAGCAAAGCTCTCCGTGCTTTTTTCTTCCTCCGTCCTTGGAATTAATATGAAGAACTACTTTTTGCAATGCAATCCAAACACGACCACCACACTTTGCACACACAAGCAAACCAAAATTCACAGGCAGGAGGGGAGGCTCGTCTGCAGTCCATCCGTCCTCAGTACTAACTAACCAATACTAAAACTTCACACAACACTCAGGACTTATAGACCAAGGTTAATCTCGTCGTCCCTCCTTCGTCATTTACGTACTACACATTTATTCATATGCTGGTTAGTTGGTGATTATGGAATGGGAGATGGACAAGTACTTCATCCAGCCAGTCCAGCAGCAACTGCAGTCAGTCCTCCTCCTCTATGTACGTTTAATGCTGGAATGGATGATGGAAAAATTTCAAAACTACTTTGGATTGATTACTTGTCAACTTTTAAATAATTGGCAATAGAATCGCAATCGATATTTGAGCCGGGTTTTTGATTGAGTCTTAGCAAAGAAAACCAACTCGATTTTTTTAATTAAGAAAGATGAAATTTGTAAATATTTACAGGGATGGTATGAGGTTCTTCGGGAAAAAATTGACTTTTGCCCAGCAAATGCTTTTAACGAGTGGGAGTATTTGATTTGCAAAAAAAAGGAAAAGGACAGTGTTGGCCAAAGGAAAGTTTGCCGAAGACTGAGATTGGAGTGTGAAAATGCTGGTTGTGTGGAGATATGAGATGAAAAGGAAAGGGTTTTAGTGCAGGAGGACTTGTTTCCTACCTATGTATGACAGGAGAGGATGAGAACAATTTGTACCAGTCTTCGCCAACTCAAAAGAAATCAACTTTAACAATAAGACGGAGGAAGAGTGAGGTATGACTGGTCACTTGGGCATTGGGTAAAGGGGATATTCTGCAAGGGAATAGTTAGTGATTACCAAGCCTTGTGACTGGGACGGATTTGCGTGTTGTATTGTATTGCGTTGCTTTGTGTTTGTGGGGGGGATGGATGGGACGGCGGCGTCAAAGCTTGCTATGCGATGGTTTGGTGAAAATTCCAAAGTAAATGTACATTTAGTTAAATGCTCTAACTGCTAGTTATGTTGCGTAGGGGAAAGTGTGGAGTATTGGAGATGGATTGCGTGTAATGTAAAAGCGGTACATGTGATGTGAGAAACGCGTAAAACTTTGTTGCATATACGAGTAGTTCAATACTTGGCTGTATTGTTGCGTTTGCATTCTTTGCATGTTAAAAATTTCATGGGTTGGATAATTTGCGTTATGATGAAAAGCTGATTGGGGATAGGTTGACGTTCTTTAGTAGAAAGTTAGTTCATGGGGAACAATATAGTGATCATTTCAAATAAGTTCAAACGCTGCTGGGGTCAGTGGACTTGGGAATTACGGAAAGTGTGCACACGAGTAACAAGAAGAAACACTTTACAAATATTAAAAATCATAAGCACGTGTCATACCATATCTCATATACGAATGATATCAAGCTCAAATTTTATGAATTAAAAAGTAAAGTTGAAGTCGGTCTCAAAATACAAATTCTAGGAAATTAAACTATTTCTTAGTGGACTTTGCAACGTTGTGAATATGACAATCAGTGGAGAGAGCAATAACGTGATCAGATATACGCTTGGGCATCTACAAAATTTGAGTATATTAGGAGCAGGCACAGAGTTCGAGCTCGAGTTCCGGTGCATTGGTGCATCTCGGAGTTGTCTGCGAAATTTGGCAAAGGACCTTTTTTTTTTGTCAAATCGAGCGAATGATACTTTCCCGTCCGCGTCCGCGCAGAGGAACTGGCCTGCGTTTCTTTTTATTGAAGCTTAGCATTGTGATTAAAATTAATCAGTTACGCCACGTACACGTGGACTAAAAATTATATTTTCTGTAAAATGAAAATAAAAGTTTTTTGATTTGAGCCCTTTAGTGCATTACTCTATGTTTGATTTGATTTCCCACACTGCAATACAAATTCAGCACATGGGCTAAAGCCACGCGGAGAACCATGCATGCATTTGGCTTGGTTTCGGTCGGATTCCTCGTCCTCTCCTCGTCCTCCCATCATTTTACTCCCATCCTCGGACGCGCGCCGGCTCTTCACTTAACCTCCAAGAACAAATTCAACTTTCTAATTTCTTAGCAGTGCTGAACACATATTATATCGTCGTTTACTAGACCTTACGCAGCGGTTATCAATTTGGTAAGATATTGGCATCTTTATTGCTAATCTTCTCTCATTTTCATGTCTAACAATTAGATTTTAAAAATCGGATGAAGAATGTTTGGTTGGTTGTTAGATTATATATTTCATTGAATGAGTTAATCTTGCTTAGGCCTAGATTGTAGATGCAATTAAGATTTAATAATTTATTTGTACAATTTTAAATTGTAGGAAAGTATGGTGCGGCGAATGAGCGAGATTTTCCGTTTTCTTTTGGAAACCGAGCTCGGCAACAGCATGGTAAATAGATGACTGCTGGACGGCACCTGTCAGGTTCGGTAAGTAATACGATTTTTAAGCTAATTTTACCAAAGATAACAAAACTTTATTGCAATGATGTTATTATCTTTCGGGTCTGATGAAATATGATGACCCATTTCCCAACGTGTACTGAGCAAAATAAAACAACAAATTTGTTCTAAAATGAATGTAGATTTGGTCATTTGTTTTAAAAGTAAATGTTTTTTTAACACAGGCTGGCAGGGAAAAGTCCGCCTTGATTGGAGAAAATTACCCGATTTGATTTTGCAGCGTTAATTAGCGAAACCAATTTAATAAATCTTCGGAAACAAAGGAACTTCAACGTCTGTTTTCATTCGTAAGTTATGCTGAGTATATACCCATTAAAAATACTTTTGAATTTTGAAAATGATGACCGCATAGTTCAGCTGACAAAGTCTATGACGAGCCTCTTTGGGATTATCTTTCGCCCCTATCTGAGTTTAACGTTTTAATTACTAGAAGTGCGGATGAGTGTGAAGCTCTTTCTAATGTACTTCATTGTTTTTCCGCCAGTGAGCAGTGTGACGATTCTGCCCGTGTTCAGCGTTTTGGAGAGCTATTCTTTTCTTAGGGCTGTTGAACAATCGCAGAGTAGACAAGACGTTGAGAATACGGTAAGGGTATTGGTATTTATTACTCTAGGTGTATTTTAATGTCTCAAAAGTGGACAATTTCTGATTCTGGCACTAAGACATTAATAATATTGGTATTTCTTCACTCAATCTGACACCTCTTATGAGCTGTGCTAAAAATCCGTGATTCAAAGTTGCGCTTTGCTAAAATATACTGAGAATGTTTCTTTAAATAAATTTTATAAGATTGGCATTTCTATCTGCTCCATATTGTCAATAACTAAGGGCACTGTGATTCATTTTGTACAACAGGTCAAACTTTAAGGCGACTTCAAAATTGCTTCTTGTTCTTGGGCAATCACAACTACTTCCTTTCTGTCCGTCCAAACAAATTGCAATGTGTAAGTGCGCCTCTGTATCCTATTGAACTTCATTATTATTAAAAATGTATTAGGTAAATGTTTTGAGAGGCACATCTTTAAAAATTAAAATGTAAGGTATGCCCTCTAGTACATTTTAGGAGTCGGTTCTGTACAAAATTAATGGAAACTCCAATTACGGGGTTCACTTTTGTGTGAAATGGCCTTGGAGAACTTTCAACACAATAGTGACAGAAGGAACAAATATTCTGAAACCATCATTTTATCAGAAAATAACTAAGAAATATTGATTTTATCCTTGGCTAATTTTTCTTAAATTTTGTAGACTGGTTTGATGGTCGTACTTCCCTAGCTGTGTGCGTTCGCCGTTACGCTTATCCGGATTCTGGAGAATTCAAATAGGTTTGTTTTAAATTTTTGTTGTAAGTGCAACCTGAAGTATTACAAAAGATAAGTTTTTATGATGATACCAAGGAATTACCGTTTGATTGTAATGATGAGTTTCCTATGGCTGCAAATTTTATTTGTTCTGAAATGTTCAAGTTATTGTCTTAGACATAAATGTTAATAGTTTCTTATTAAGGTGATTTTAAAATGTGATGTTTGTATCCAATTTTAGATTGTAATTCGTACGTAATACGAGTAATGCCATAGAAGCCGAAGTACGTCAAAACCTGGAGCTGTTGTCGTTTCGGATATTTGCTGTCATGCCATATCACAAGCCATGGTGCCATGCAAGGTAATTTATTACATATTTGGTTAAAACAGTGATGATTTTACCTGATCTGTGTTTACGAAGTTTAGTTTAATGATCTAGTCATTTTGGAGCGTGTTCAACGCGGAATAATAAATGAACGCAGGCGTTAAACCAATCTATT
The DNA here is from genome assembly GCA_036851895.1 of Orthonychiurus folsomi. Lineage (NCBI taxonomy): Eukaryota > Metazoa > Arthropoda > Collembola > Poduromorpha > Onychiuridae > Orthonychiurus > Orthonychiurus folsomi. Next base: position 10,736 of record JAAXYW010000388.1, on the reverse strand, counting down.
TAACTAAATTTGACTTCGTTTAAATTAATAGGTTTCTGACGATTGGGGATTTCTGATGTTGCAAGATTACCTTTAACTGGGATTGAGGTGAGTGCTCTATTTGTGTAGTCCAAACACCAAGCTTTAACTTAGTATAGACAGTTGCCAAAAATGATGATGAAACTTAATAATATACGCTAATATGAAAAAAACATGAATGCAAACTTGCCCTCTCTGATTTGGTTTAAAATTAAAGGGTTTTATGTCAAAATGGCATGAGTCGAGGGTATGACAAATCTAAGCTTATTTCAATTTTATTCCAGGATGGCTTCCTATTCCGTGAGTGCTGGCTGCACAAATTCACCAGTACAAGTCATTTGGTTAAATAAATTGCAGTGACTATTTGTTGACCAATTTTGTTACTGCGGATTGTAAAACACTTAAATTTGAATTGAATTCAAGCAAATTAAAACATGTGTCCACTAATGATCAGATGTTTAATAAATCCCTGAATTGATATTCCAAGAAATCTTATTTTCGCCTGAGCGTTCATATCGCGTGGATAAACCCTGACTTTCGTCAGCTCACATTGTTTGTATCACACAAAGTTTTTGAATGAGATTAAGGTATTTTGTGTGTCAGTAAAAACAAATTCTTCAATCCAAGTCAGCCGTGAATGATGCTCGCTAACTAATTGTAAAAGGATGAAATCTTATTGCTGGTGGAGATTTAATAAGAACTTGTGGCCTTGAAGTTGATTACGTGTTGTGATTGTCTTCCCTGGCCCTGAAAAATTAAAATGGTTTTCTGAAAGGAATATCTTGCATAAGTGTGGCTGGAAGGATGTGTAATTTGTTTCCTAATTTACTCCTCATACTTATATTCCATGTCTGGACAAGGTTATTTCCACGGTTCACTTGAAATAGGGTTAAAAAGTTTATCAACATCCATGTGCTCGGATTTTGCAATATCCTAACTACCTCAAAATCGGTGGATATCATAGGAAAAAGGGTATTGGTTTGAAGCTGTACTGGAGTCCCAGCATAAATTTTGACAGTAGACGTGGAAGGATAGGTTGGACGGAAGTGTCAAAGGCTGAGAGGCTGAGCGAATCGATTTCTAGAAGGACTGGAAGTGGCGAAGAAGGAGCACTACTGCATTGGAACAGAATACATAATACAAAACTTGGTGTTTGGTGAGTTCCGTCCTGCGCTTCTATTCTTTCTTACCCAAACCCCGCCACACTTCTGTGTGTTACTTCGTTTCTCTGGCTCTCATTCTAAGAAAGCACTCCAGGATTTAACCCAGTTTTAACCAGGAGCACGCGTTCCTTTCGGATCCCTGCTCCAGCAAAAGATTTTCTCCCCACAAGTATCAGAGATAACGGAGCAACACTTTCAGAAGGAGCTGAGCTCCTTCCACGGAAATTTACTTTCTCCACACGATTTACATTTGAGACTCCCCTTTCCATTTCCCGTTTCATCCGACGGAATCTGAACGCCCTTCCAATTACATTAAGGGACTTACCTTACAAATTCTCAGATAATAATTGTGGCATAGGATTTGAAACATGTCCACGGAATTGAATGTACCTGACGAAGAAGTCGTGGATGGAGATGAAGAATTGGACGAGTGAGTAAATCTTTCATGCACACTTTTCTCTAGTCTATTTGGGTACACAAAATAATATTGGTTCAGCATTAGTTCAGCTGTGAAACAGATGCGTTTGCTCAGGCTTTTACTTGTACTTTATTGTACACGATTGATGTGTACTGAATATATCGTAGAATAGAGCATATAATGTGGACTTTGAGAATTCTTCATTCAATTTGCAAGCCTTATCGTGTCAATCGTTTTTCTGCTAAATTGGGAGGGAAATGTTTCTTCTGACAGGTTTGACGTAGGCTAGGCATTCAATTCAAAACGCTGTACCAGGAAATCCGAAAACGGTTGGTTTAAATCTCAAATTTGCCACGGATTTAGGATTCGTACTTAATTTGACATGACATTTGTAATTGCATTTACATTCGCTCTAGCGTGCGCAGCGCGCAGATGACAAAATTACCGTCGATTTGCGTCCGCATAACATGGCAGAAGAGACCGAGCATTTATCATCCATATGTCTTGAAACACGGAATGAGTCATTTCTATAATTCTTTGCAGATTAGGTGGGTTTTGATATCTATTTTGTGGAAAGCTCCACAATGCAGAGTTTTCCCTCTATTCCCCGTGTCCCCGACTAATGAAAGTATCTGAATTGACAGTGGGTTTAAGTGAATCCTTCCGGTGGTATCCATTATCCATTTGCAGCATAGAATGAATTAATTAGTTGCAAACGAAAGGCAACCCCTCCCCGTGCTAAAAGGCCGCCCACAGGGCAGGTTCCACAGTTCATTTATTCATGGTGTCCGGGGTCGTCTGTTCACCGTCAAAGCACGACTCCATCAAGTCGTCTGAATAATAGCACGGAAGATCCTTTTCTTAGCGTTTACCTCCGACCTTTGCTGCTGGCTGTGCATAAATTAGTAATGACTTCCGGCTTCACTTTTTAGGAAATGAGTTCTCACTTTGTAAATATTTGTAAAGGATTAATGAATAATGGAGTTTCCTAGAAATGGCACCCCCTAATCTTATAGCAAGGCGTTTATTTTCTCCGACTCAATTTGGTGAAATTAAGGGCTGGAGACAATTGCATTTTTTTATTAGGGTAAAGTGCCCTGTGAAAGTCAGGAGATATACTACAATATGTCTGTGTCTCATTTGTTGTGAAATTACACGTTTCAAAGATCAATACTATGGTGTCGGTTTTAAAAGAAATCAGCCCGAAACAAGTTTTCGGTTGACCTAATTTTCTTTTGCGGCCTTCCTTTTGTACTGCACAATTCCTTGTAAAAAAACACACACAGTTGCCTACATATAGTAATAATTTTTTTTATCGCCACGCTTTTCGAATTGTACTAACGCTTCCCCGAAATATTTAACCTCAAGGGAGACGTGATTCAGACATCTTATAAAACAGCTTAATATTTTATCACCACTACACTGTTGTGCTTATCAAGTTGATTAGTTCAGAAAATATTTATCTCCTTTTGGGCCACATAGGCCCGTCTCGTACTGTAAATTGTCTTTACTGAGCTCAAGAAAACTTTGGGGATTCGGAAATTTGTTATGGCATATTTGCTGCTCTTGAATATACACAGCTGAGCAGGAATTCTAAGTTTGAAATCTTTAAATAAGGGACGTTTGATTAAAACTTGTAGAGTTTAGTTGTAATGAAAGTTAGTGTTTTTACAAATCTTTGCTCTTTTCTTACTATATATTTTTAATGCGACTTTGACTATTAATAAAAATTTTCCCAAGAAATTATCCTAATCCAAAGGTTGAGTTTGATACAAACTTAAAAGCTTTGCACTTAATGATTAGATTTGGGCAATCGGCAGTTAAACCCAAAGATTAACAGCAGCTTGACACCAACAGTAAAATATGCAATTTAAGAAACAAAATGAATGGACTTATTTGAGGCGCGAGTTAATTTCACTCACAAAAAACTTTACTAGATGCGCAATTGTAATGGCGTAAACGCAAATTGTGACTCCAATTTCTCATTTTTGAGATAAACAAATCACCTTTAAGTGTCAACTCAGACAGCCATAAGCTGACGGAAGAATCATGGAACGGGTCACATGTTTTCACAATTCCAAATCTTCACCATTTGGGATGTGTGTTTGTTTGATCAATAAAAATACGAAACCAACCAAAGGGTCAGTAGATCAAAGACGGTTGGGTGTTGGGTTAGATGGATCGGGTTTCATACACAACGCCTCATTCAAAGTAATTGCCTTCTACAGTTTTGTCCACGCATTTCAAATACCTTAGTTCTGGCATTGCGTTAATGTTCCACATTAAATGTCCCCGAAGGACTGGAGAAATTGAGAAGTCGCTAAATAGTATATATAGTAAACATTTTCTGCATTTTAAACTTACTTGTGCTCTTCTTTTTTGATGAGTAGAACAGTAACGACATTATTAACGAACACTCACTTTTGTGGTCAGTCAAGTACAGTCTACACTGTTTAAAAAAACAATAATTTCAATATTTAACTGACAATGAGTGCCCAAGAATTGAAATTTGGTGAACGTGATCGTTGTCTAACTTGCCAGCAAAATACGGCTTTTCAGATAAATGGGTGTGGTCGTGGCTGCCACGTTGTAGACTTTCACAATAATAATGAAAATCATAAAACGTGTAGACCAGAAGAACGCAGCAACGGTTCTGAAAATGGACTTCACAGTGATAACAATCCCACAAGGTTACCACATTTTTACGATTCATTAGACCCGATCGACATTTATAGAAACCAAGCAATTCAACATGAAATCAATTCATTTTTTTTCATATAAGCTTGGGCGCTGTCAACATTGTGCGCCATGTACTTTAATAAACTCCAATACGAAATCGAAATGTATTTTGAATTTTAGGAAATCATAAGCCTAGCAAAAATTATTTTCCTTATGGCTGTTTTGCTCGCATGATTTGCCATATGTTTATACGCATTAATTTATCGACACTGTAGCATATCTTAATTGCCCTTCTTGCTCTGACATAAGGCCAGCTGTGACATTGCAATGCCAATACTTTTCAGCAGATGACAAAAGGTCAGTTAGTTATCTCTCGTACGCTTATGATTCCATTTAAAGTAATCATCTGAGAAACTGTTAAATTTCCGTTGAATGCTTGCGTCCCGTTATGTGGAAATCTGGTCTTATCAACCAAGCTAATTACACATATAATATCAAAGGTCACAGAATTAGCAGTTGATATTTCGTAAATCGGAAGATATGAAACGACAAAACTAAATACTGTTTTGGCCCAAGGCTCAGGGCGACCTATTTTTATTAATTTTTAAAACTGTGTTTGTTTTCGGCGAGAATAAACCTCCAGCAGCATTTACCGGATATTACAATTTTATTGTTAACTTAAAACTACTATGAAATTGATATAATATCCGTACTTCTTTCCGAGGTCCCAATTGTTGACCGGGACCAATTATAATTCAATATCCGCTTTCACCCTTTTCTTTTGAGAGCTAGAAATTTAAGGTGGTAAAGCAATGGGAATTTTTAAGAATGTTTCTCAATGAACAAAATTGGAAACCAAACGGAAGAATGCAAACAGCATTGAAATACGTATCGTCTTTTTATACAATATTCAGACTCCGAAGCAAAACATGATATGTAAAAGTGAATGTTTTGTGGAGCCAGAGCCACTCGCACTAATGTAAAGGACAAAGCTCTAAGCATCATACTCATGCATTTTCCATGAGAGCATTTGTAAAGCAAATCCGGCTCCTTCAATTTGACAGAATGATATTATTTTTCCATCCAGATATTCCGATGGCTCCGTTAAACTCCGAAATCCACATATTGAACTCATGGATCAAGACATCCTTTATCACCTCGCCCTCGGAAGCGAAGCCAATGATTTGGTAGAAATGTTCTCAGACATAAAAGTAAATTTGTTTGCTAAAATTTAAGGTTCACATTTGGTGAGTGGCGTTGCCGTAATTCTTAATTGATATTAATACTCCCAGTTTGTGTGCATTGGAGGAACTCCGAAACGGATGGAAGAATTTGCATACTATATCATGCATGAAATCGGGCATAAGACCCCGACTGGGACTCAATTGTTGGACATCAGCCGCTACTCCTACCGATATTCAATGTACAAAGTTGGACCCGTGTTGTCAATCAGTGTAAGTAATTTTTAAATTTAATTAAATAATATTTATTTATAAGTAAATTAGTATAGAGCAAAAGACAGGAGAGTTGTAGCCCTAGAGTGAATCTAGAAGGAAGTACGTATCAACATGCTCAAGTACGTAGCTGTATAATATAGTAGCCTTCCATCTTGAAAATATACATGGAATTAAAGATGTAAACTTGTGACGAATTCATCCGTAATTCGTGAGCTTCGCATCGTGAGCTTTATGTCTTGTATTACAAATTCTTTGGAAAGGAGTAGAAAACAGTAGTTGTGTAGGCAGATTTATATAGGAGTTTAGGAATTGCATGTGTAACTAACGAACCGTGTTCGTTAATTCCAGCATGGCATGGGGATCCCGTCAGTGTCAATCCTTCTTCACGAAGTAATCAAGCTCATGTACCATGCCAAAGTGAGAGATCCAATTTTCTTTCGAATTGGTACATGCGGTGGAATTGGAATTGAAGGAGGAAATGTAATAATCACAGAGGAAGCACTCAACGCGGACTTGAAGCCGTATCATGAACTCGTAAGTAAATAAACGTTTCTGATTGAACAAGATCAAATTACAGTTCTACCGAATTAGTTTACATACTACATTCACAGTCGATAGCTGAAGCTATTGGATTACTTTAGCTAATATTTAAAGTCATTTTATTTTCTACCATTGCAATGGAGGGGAGCAGTGCAGCCATGAAAAATTTGATTTTTTTATCTTTACCTTGTCAATTTGGCTAATCCAGGCTTATTCTTATATTTCTTATTCGTGTCCTTTGCAGACTGTGTTGGGCAAAAAGTTGCGTCGGTCCTCAAAACTTGATTCATCTCTTGTGCATGAATTGTTAGCTTTAGCGCAAGAGAGAGATGATCCATATGAGACAGTGTCTGGAAAAACTATGTGCACGGACGACTTTTATGAAGGTAAAGACCGAACTGCAAAATAATTTGACTTTCAATTCCATCTAATTTGTACCATTTATTTAGGACAAGGAAGGCTCGATGGAGCATTTTGCGATTACACGGAAAAGGAAAAGATTTCCTACATTCATCACTTGCACCGACAAAACGTAAGGAATTAAATATTAAATTCATGATTGTATTTTTAACATTAAATATTTTCGACATATTTTTGAACAGGTTAAAAATATTGAAATGGAGAGCTTAGCGTTTTCCAGGTACTTTAAATAATAATGTGCAAATACCAGTTAGGCAAAGCAGAACTAAAAACACCAGTCCGCTCTCGTCGGATATTTGGAATTAGTTGTTCAAAAATGCGTCCATACAGTCGAAGGCATTTACTTGTTTACATTTTTCGGTCTGTTTTGTCTATCTGGTCGACTATATTTTTCCCACAATTAATTTTGCCAACGTGGCTTATTTAATTGAAACTGGTTATATTTCAAGTCTCACCCACCACGCCGGTATTAAAGCAAGTGTAATATGTGTGTCGCTACTGGATCGTTTGAAGGGTGACCAGGTTAGTCTTCATAATCTTAAATGTTTTAAATCCATTAAAAGTTATACATTAACTTAACGATGCTATTATCCTCGCAGGTGTTAGCTCCAAAGGAAGTTTTGAACGAATGGCAACTTCGTCCTCAAAAACTAGTGGCTCGCTTTATCAAGAAACATTTGGGATTGGTGCAAAGTCCTGGTCCTGCTCACTTAACAATTCTTGAACCACAGCCAACTACTTGCCCACATTCGTCAGTACGCAGCCCCCGAAAGTTCAGGATTGTACAACAAGAATCCGAAAGTTATGATTAAATCTTAGTACAGATTTGGTCTCAGTTTAGTGTTTCCCAAGATTACAAACCCCAGAATTGACTAATTGCACGACTTCAAAAACCATACATCTTATTAAATCGATTTAACTAGTTGCATTTTAAAAGACAGCCGCATTTCGAGAAGATTGAGGCAGATACCCTATGATCTGCGAAATTGGGATTTCAATAAATGTGTCATAAGTTGTAATGTTAACAGAGTGCTATTTCAAATGTGATTGAGCAAATTTGATCGGACTTACAATTTAGAAAAAGCAAGATTTCACCTTCTGTTTGGTCAATTCTGGGCCGCCCTGTACAATAACTTATAATTTCAAGGAATCAAAGCTTCCAAAATATTAATCCTGGAATTCAAATTGTATATTCATACATCTTAAATATTTTCGAAATTCAAGATTTGTTGCCCTCTACACCGCGTAAATGCAAGTGGAAAAGAAATTGTGAAACGGTCTGCCTAATTTGCGTACCTTGCGGAATGGTTGAACAATAAAGTACAATACACTTAGAGTGCAATTTGCGAATTGCACATAATCAAATGTACATGGAACTTAAAATGAATAGATGCTTTAGTTCTAAAAGATACACTTAGTCCTAAATAGAATATTCAATGTTTTAACATTCTAATTCAACTAAAAGTAACTTGCTAAGACTTAACTGCATAAGTAAATAGTGAATGGTATCCAATATGAGTAAAGGAGTATAATTTGCTCAGTCAACAATATGTAGCATCGCAGGACGAAGATGGAAAGAAAAAGTCTTCTATTTTACGAATTGTGCGAAAATTAAGTCTCTTTCTGTCTCTTCATGTTTGCGTAAAATTAGATATGCCATCAGGATATGGCTAATAACTGCAGTTGGATGATGATATTATATCGTAATGTGTCGTTTTGTGTAAAGTATTGAATTAGCTTGTCAACGAAAAGCCGGTGCGTGCTGAATATCAAAGGTGAAATAAAATTTAGAAAGGAATGTGAAAGGTTATTTCCGCGGAACATTACCAAAAACGACTAAAAGTTCTTGCTGCAAAAAACCACAACCATATTAAAAGTAACATTCGGAATAAAAAATTGCGAACATAATGTTCACTGTCTGAGAATTTCCTATTAACTATTACCTTATAAATTATTAACTGAATAAAGCAAATGTGAGGAAAATTCGAACATTCCAGAAAGTGGAAGTTTCTGCAAGGAATCAATAAACCCTAGGTTTCGATCAAATTTACAAAATCCCGTTAGAGCCGAGCCGGGAAGCATGGCACAAATTGGAATTAATATGACTCAGGTCCCAAACATTACAAAAATAAGGGAATCCCCATGATGCCGCATTGTGACTAAAGTCGATCCCAAGAGCTGCAGCTTGGCGTTGCGTTGGCACACAATCAAAAATATCCCTGATCTTGATCGAGGAGTTTCGGTGGGAAACTTTCTCTTCCCGATCCGAATTCGGTGTTGCAGATAGAATTCTGGAAAGGAGCAACGCGTATTGGCACCATGGGCTCATAAAGTTGGACTGGGCGGGAGAGAAAATGCTGGATTCTTTCTCCATGTAGAATATCTTTCAAGTGTGTGTTTAGTGTTTGTAGAAGTTTGTGTAAACCTAATTACCTGTAATATTAGAACAGTATTAATTATTTAAATTTTGTGAAGATAAGACTTGAATTTAATGAAGATTCAAGGTAATAGGAAGCTGACTCCTAATCCTACACGTGGAAGTGAATGTGGTAGCTAATCTTTAACATCTTGATTGCAAGCTTTGATTGTCCAAACGCAATTCTTGTACCAGAAACAAGAGTTGGGTTCGGACATCACCGCTTCATGAATCAATTCTTCAAAGAAAAAATATAATAAAATGAGTGTAATTTCTACTCCGAGGCCAGCAGCAGTGAAAGTAAATGCAGCGCAGGGCACAGAGGACAAAGTTAGTTGGGATCAGTCGATCGGTGCTCAAGATCTCACCCTGTTTGCACATGGTATTATTATTATAATTCTAGGAAATTTAAAGTTCCAAATTTACGTCCAAATTAGGAACGAATATCCCGCCTCGTGTACTATATTGTTGGAGTGTTGGCACGAAGTTGTTAGCATGGGTTAACTCCGTTTTAGTTCATGTGTGTAAACTGCAGCGGAATCTAAAAGCTGCGATTTAAATTAAAGTTCATTCCAAGCTTAAAATGCCAATCGATAAATTTTTGAGACGATTTTTAAAAACGCGGCTAATACATGTAGTAGCTCGTAGTCATGAGAACAATAATTGTTTACACAAATAACAACATGGGCTTGGCTGCCCTGCAAGCCGCAAACCTGTATTCAATGTTTTGAATTACATGCTTGCTTTGTCTGCTTGCACATTACCATTCAACGTTTCTTGCGCAACACTTGAAAAAAGCAATTTGTAAGAACAGAGCTCTTGTTTTTGTTTATGTATTTTGAGAACGCATGCCGAGGAGAGGAAGGTGAGTAGTACAATTTTAATCGAATTGGATTGCAGATGAAAACGTTAAGCGTTGACTAGCGTCTTTTTCTCAAACATAATACTTCTTCACAGCGGAAAAAGCTGGTCCGACAATAAAGTAGGTTTTAACGGTCGGATAACACTCATTTCCATTTCACGAATCTCTCATGCACTATGTTGTGGGACTTGTAAAAAAACAAGACAATTTTTTGGGGCCCATAATAACCCGTATTCGACCGCTTAACACCACTTAACTTTACCAATTTTGAAACTGAAAACCGAATCTGATTTTAAATTTGTCCATTCTTTAATGTTTACTCCACTATTATTTAGCATGACGGAGCGGCTTGGAACTGCCTTGTTCCTGCTAATTGTGATTTGGTTAATCAGCGAAAGTAAAGCAATGATTGGTGAAACCAATACCACAGAAGAGCACTGCACTGAGGCTAAGTTTCCCAACTCAACATTGACAGCCCACATCCATGAACTTCCAGACACTTCGGATATGAGACTACATTTATACGCAGAATGCAGATGGAGAGTTGATCTATCGGCGACAGCAAGCCCATTTCGCATCAGTACTACTTATTTTAATGAAAGAGACGCTGTTGAAGTAAAAGATGATTTAGGTTTGAAATTTCTGTTTTAATTTATTGGTTGCCAGTTTCAAAATATCCTATAAAATGAGCTAGCAGCAAAATGACTTAATTAAACTTGATTCCATTTCAGAGAGCCCAGACACCCTCCGCTACCTTGAGCCG
>JAAXYW010000387.1:0-39569 GCA_036851895.1 Orthonychiurus folsomi | reverse complement strand
AGAGCCTTTCATAATAATTCGTATCAGCACTAGCAATGTAAATTGATATCAAATTGAGTCAGTCTTAAATCCTTACCTCGTTCGTTGGAATCAGCTTCGACCACGTCGACCAGCATAGAATCCCTTGATGCTACAGGAGATACTGTTTCCTTTGTGGCAAGAGCAATGCTTCCTGTCTTGAAATGCGAAGGTCTGAATTCCAGATCCGCACAAGTAAAAAATATTCCCCTAGGCAATGCTCCCTTCAGGCGTTTGTATTTAGCAGCGTCAAAATTTGATGAAGTATCACACCAAATCGAGACGAGTTTCTTAACTTGGTCAATTTTTTCTCCTCCGAGTCTGTTTTCCTGGAGCTCTAGTAGTCTGCAACAAATAATTGCTTTGATATCTAAATGTTCTAATTTACAGTAAATTTTTTAGGCAAATGCTTACGTGTCGATGAAGATCCGCGTGTAAGCATTTGGCGACTTAATGATCAAAGAAAGAAGAGCAGCTAAGTCATCGCCAGTAGAGGATTTTGGGAGTTCCTTAATTTTGATTAGCAGATGATTCATCCATAATGCACTCATCTGGAGTACAAAATCTTGACGCGTCTTCCTTTACATGTATTTCGCCCAAATTTGTACAAACAGTTGCCAGTTTTAATCTTCTTCTAAATAACTTGACCAGGGGGTTAAGGACCAAACAGTACTGTTCAAAGGGATCAACATTGCTAAATATCCCTGAAAAATATTTAAAGAACTCAGTCGTGGGAATCATTTCTGTGGCCAAAACATTACACGTTATGGCAGGTTCCGATTTAAGGAATTCTTCGATTTTCTTTTTCAACATCGTTTACAACAGCTGCAGTCTTTCTGTTGTTAACACTCGGAATGGGCAGGATGCTAATAATTGAAGAATCCCGGATTGTTTTGTAATTACGTAACTTGTAAATTCGAGATGCAATAAAGGCAGAAACGTGTTGTCTGATCTGTTGCAATAACCTAGCTTCCACACTGGCTGATTTCTCAATACTCAAAATATTCACCGCCTTTGCATTGGTCGGTAAAGCAATACTGCTGCTGTTTGGCTCATCCTCAATAACCCAATAATTTTCCTGTAGAATAAATACAAGAAATTAAGTATCCATTTTAATATTAATATTCGTAGAACTAGAGAAAAACAATATAAACATACTTTTAACCAAGTCTTCATGAAAGAGGCAGCGATCCTTAAAACTTCAAGTGAAGGCAGTGCAGTTCCATGCGAAGCTTCATGTCTTAAATTGATTATCCATTCTGGAACATCCACATGCGATGCCAGTTGGAACATAGGTAGAGTTGAAGTTCCTCCCATTTCCTTCGTCGCCAGATGACTTACATGGTTCACAAATCTGAAGCAAAAATGTTTGAATTGTCAATGGCTTTCCGAATTACATTCGGTAACTGTGTCCTTTCGTACACCAAAACACGGTACGTTACAATTAGACGAGGACTAAAAAGCATACCTAATCACTGCTAACGAATACAAAGAACGGGAGTGGTCATTATTTAAAGTTTGGTTGGAGGAATCATCGTAAAGAAGAGCTTGAATTAAGTATAGACTTGAGTCCACTCCAATTGGTAATGCTGGAACACGTTGTCTCCAGGCCAAAATTTCAGAGAGTACGTCCTGCCATTTCTCTTCGTTAAAGTTACTGCAGACTTGCATCCAGTCTGACCTGTTTTAGATTTTAATTAAATTAACGACAAGATACTGACCGTGCCATGTGTATTATCACCCACCTCACTATGGTAAAAGTCATTGTAATTACTCAGAATAATGCTTGAAAATATTTATTAAATTAAAATTGAAAATTAAAATTACCATTGTGCCCAAGGTACAACAATGAGTGAATTTGCTTCAGAGATTTGTCGCCGACTTTTTCCAGGTTTTCTCTTTTTCAGTGAGCCCGGGCTTCGCGACGCTCGCTTACTCCCACTTTTATTTTTATCAGCACTAATCCCCTTAATCCAAATCCAATCTCTCTCCATTATAGGCCAAAATTTCAGAGAGTACGTCCTGCCATTTCTCTTCGTTAAAGTTACTGCAGACTTGCATCCAGTCTGACCTGTTTTAGATTTTAATTAAATTAACGACAAGATACTGACCGTGTCATGTGTATTATCACCCACCTCACTATGGTAAGAGTCATTGTAATTAGTCAGAATAATGCTTGAAAATATTTATAAAATTAAAATTGAAAATTAAAATTACCATTCTGCCCAAGGTACAACAATGAGTGAATTTGCTTCAGAGATTTGTCGCCGACTTTTTCCAGCTTTCCTCTTTTTCAGTGAGCCCGGGCTTCGCGACGCTCGCTTACTCCCACTTTTATTTTTATCAGCACTAATCCCCTTAATCCAAATCCAATCTCTCTCCATTAAAGCACTTGCCATCATTAAGTGGTCAAGCCTAAAGAACCGACACTGTCAACTGTTGAATTTCACAGTTTCACACAATTCAAAGGGAATTCCACGTTCACTTCTACCTCGCCGTATATCACAGAATTTGATTCCGCGCCGTTCGCTCGATGGATGTTGCAAATGGAAATAGGTACTCGCCATAGCCGAACCAATAATAAAGTTGCAACAGAAATCTGATTTATTACAAATGCATTGTGCCTGCAAACTATTCTTGGACCCGAACTCATTAAAAATAAAAATGTCTAAATGTCTACTAGAAATAGCTATAGCATAGTATAGCATACTTCCTCATTAAATGAAAATACGAATGCACATGTCACATTTTTTATTCAGGACTCTGACGTACTATCTTCATGTAGTTATAAAAATAGACTTAACCGTGTATAATTATAGCAGACATTAACGTAAATAACGCTTTTTTCAGTTGCTCCTGTATCTTACAGATATCCTATAAATAAATTCTTAATAGCCATTGATTTTTTAAATTTCTCAGCCCCTAAAACTGAACCTTCCTGTTATATAGTTTACACAGCTTTCAAAATCTCTGGCCACGTTTCAAACAAATGGTTCGCTTTAACTAAAACGAAATGCGTTTAGTGCTGCTCTACTCTTACGTCCTCAAAATTCATTAGGCCTTAAATATTGAAATCCATGATATGTTAAAGCCATGCACGCGATTCCTTGCAGTCCCAACACCCGGGCCTGTGCGTTGGTGGATGTTGCCGTGCAGCATTTAACAGCCCGTAAACTCCTGCCCAATTATTTTGACAGCCCATAATCCTCAGCTATGGGAATCATAAAAATGAGGGAATACAATAAAATGAACGATTTTTTTACAACAGTCTGGCAGTATAACAGATGAATAAACACAGCCAGCTGAGCTTTTTGAAGCATGGCCCAACCCAGGTCAGCAGCCCTCCAAATCTTAGCATAAGTGTAAATGGATAAAACACACGTATAATGCACATTCGTTTTCCTTAAGTAATAAGTTCTTCAAACTTCAGGACGAGAGTGCGAGTGATCATTAGCTGACAATATCCTTCCCTCATTTCTCATTTGCCATTCCTTTTGCTTGGCTGACTAAACCGCCGTCGTCGTATCTCCCATTCCACACTTCATCTCACAACTTGGATATCTGCAAAAAAAAACACGATGCGACGCACTGGACCAATATGAAAGTGCTACTTCAATTTACCAAAGTATTTGATGTCGGTCAAACCCTATGCGAAAAAAAACTAGTTTACCTTTACTTTTATTGCAATTCAGATGAAGCACTCGAGGCTGTAGTCGTGTAATAACATGGTTTGGGATTGTGTGGAGCACATATGAATACATGCATCCACTTGTGAATCCTTTTGGCTGTGCTTTTTGCATTATCCTCCTCTTGTGTGCCAGTTGGAAGGAGTGAACGCAGAAAATGGATAAAGATGTGAGGCCGTGCCGTGGAAAGGACAACTGAACATCATCTCTGCTACTCACATCCAGTTTGCTCCCGTCCATTCGACTGACATTAACTATTTCCTGGATACTTTGAAAAAAAGTTACTCTTCCCTCGAATCCCTGTCATCACGGAACAAATAACTTGGGAGTCAAATTCCTGGAGGGAGATTCGGAGCAACTATTATTTCCTCAAAGGAGGAAAGTACAATACATTGCAATTTGTAAAGTTTATTACAGGTAGAATAAGCTTGGAGCCAATACAAGGTTGTTTAAATAATTCCTCCTCTTGTGAAAATCCAAAGCAAATTTTTTCCCTTTATCAAATCAAAAGTTGTGTAGTAGTCCTAATCCTCTGGCTGCCATTCACAGACATCACATGAAGTGAAAACTAAAAAGTTTACGTGAGTAACAAGTACCTTATTCATGGAATGTGATATTCTACGTGCAGTGCTCGTATTATTTTCCACTTCAGCACGGCGCAGCCACTCAAGTCCGCTCAAATACCTACCAAGTATTACATAATTCCCAGTTCCAATTCCAATAAGTTTTTTTTCCCCAAGATTTTATCTTCATTCCCACCACGACCACAACTAACCCATCCAGTCCAGGGCCAGTGGGAATTACACGAATACGAAGTTCACTGGATTTTATCCAGTGATGTAACGAGTGGGTTTAGTCAAATTCTCCAGCCACATTTACATTGCTGCAGTGCTGTAAAACATTTGCCTACGATCCATTGTGGCAGAAATTATTTTATTCATACGTGCGAGTGTAGCAATAATGCACGCGAACAACTTAACAGTGCCGCGGCTTTGGTTTGGATTCCAAGTTCCGTGTCCGCCAGCCAGTGGCTTAAAGGAAAAATGAGTTGGAAATTATTATAAAAGGGAACAAGTCGTGTAGAGTTTTAGTTTTCCCCCGACCAAAAGGATTTAGTGGAAAAGTGATGTGGTTTGTCTGTCGTCAGTCGGTCTGGACTTCTCCTTCCTTGAGACATATGTAAAAGTAACTCAACTTTCTTTTCCCTGGAAAGAAGAATCCTTAGGACACCGCGACGGACTTCAACGTTCACGTCTTACGTCTAGTGGTCTAGCATATGTACGTCAGTGGAGTGTCCGTGCCTTTTCTTAGCCACAGAAACCCTCGGTTCTCGTCTTAATTTGATTCTCCTCTCCTTGAAGATCAGTTGACTCAGTTTACTTCCTCCGCCTGGCTCTGTCCTCACCAAAAATGAGCGAGGAATATTGGATTGAGAACCGAGTGAAGGACAGGGAGTTTTTCCAGGATTATCTTATTGGCGGTGTAATGGGGAAGTAAGGGAGATGTGGCTAATTTAATTCATTTCAATTTAATCCTGGGATTACCCGCACCCGCAAATTAATTTTTTCGATTTGTTTCTCTCCGAAGGGGCGTCACCTCCTGTGTGTACCGGTGCCGAGAGAAACTNGGGATTACCCGCACCCGCAAATTAATTTTTTCGATTTGTTTCTCTCCGAAGGGGCGTCACCTCCTGTGTGTACCGGTGCCGAGAGAAACTCTCCAATGAGGAATGGGCATGCAAGGTTGTGCAGAAGGAGGTGAGCTTATTTAGATAACTCAATTTCAAAATTGAGTTTAATTTAATTCCCCAAGTTGTTTTGCGTATGCATGGGCCCAGGCGTAAGTAAAGTGGTTGCACAAATCAAAGCAACAGCTTATGGCATGGCATGGCATTGCAAAAAGGCGCGGCGAAACCCTCGCACATTTCCGTCAAGGTTAAATTAGTTTTCCAAATCCCCTAGTCAGGGCGAGTGCCAAACTCGCATAAAATTTGAATGTTTTAATAACGATATCAATCCCAGGAGCCCCGCACACAAGATAATATTGTAATAAGGTCGTAGTGCTCCTTCCAATGGAGTAGTTGGATAAAAAAAACTAAACCAACAGAAGCCACGGCTATTGCTGTTCCTTTTGCATGTATTCTACAAGCCAAGAAAGGGGATTTGTTATTATATTTTGCTGTTCCTCCTTTCATTTGTGATACCCCGTGGAGTTGTGCAATTTATTATAACCCGTCCTTCATATGAGTGTATGCAAGTTGTATGTTCATGCCCTCTGACATACTTGTTTCCCAGGGTCAAGGAAAGCGGAAAAAAGTGATCAACTCGGAAATTGAAGCCTAATCCCAGGAGCCCCGCACACAAGATAATATTGTAATAAGGTCGTAGTGCTCCTTCCAATGGAGTAGTTGGATAAAAAAAACTAAACCAACAGAAGCCACGGCTATTGCTATTCCTTTTGCATGTACTCTGCAAGCCAAGGAAGGGGATTTGTTATTATATTTTGCTGTTCCTCCTTCCATTTGTGATACCCCGTGGAGTTGTGCAATTTATTATAACCCGTCCTCCATATGAGTGTATGCAAGTTGTATGTTCATGCCCTCTGACATACTTGTTTCCCAGGGTCAAGGAAAGCGGAAAAAAGTGATCAACTCGGAAATTGAAGCCCTACTCAAACTGAATCACAACAACATTGTAAGTAGGAATGATGTTTTCCCACGGAAGAATTTGAAATCCCATATTGCTTCCCACTACATGCATGCAAAATGATGTCTGGTTTTCTAATTCAAATCCTTGTCCTGACAATTGACTTACTTCCAGGTTCGAATGAAACAAATCTATGAATCTCCAATTGAGGTTTTTATTGTTCTGGAGTTAGCTGATGGTGGGGAATTATTTGATCGGATCGTCCGGAAGGGGCACTACAGTGAGAAGGAGGCTGCCCGGGTTGTGAATCAAGTCTTAAGTGCCTTGGAAGTGAGTTTTGATGTTTATGTGGAGTTATAAATTAAATTAAGGGCTTGTTAGTTGTTTTCCCTGCGGGAGGTGGTTAATGTAGTTGTAATGAGTGGTACATGTCTATGGCGGATTATCGATTGAGACGAGTACAAGTAGTGGGAGCTGATGCTCTGTCTGTGTCTTGTAATCCACAGTACAGTCATGCCATGGGGATCGTGCACCGTGACATCAAACCGGAAAATATTTTGTACCAATCCGCCTCTGAAGACTCCCCAGTCAAAATTAGTGACTTTGGTTTTGCGAAAGCCTTTGACCAAGACACGATCATGATGACATTTTGTGGGACCATTGGATACTGTGGTAATATATGTAGCAGATTGAATTATCCCAAGCGTATAGTTGAAGGGAGATCCTTTTCACTTTCTTTTCCATATTTCCAGCTCCGGAAGTAATTCAAAAGCATCCGTACTCATCCTCCGTAGACATTTGGAGTTTGGGAGTTGTTCTGTACATTCTGTAAGTTTACTTTGGCCAATTAAATGAAGGGCTGAGGCTTTTCTTCTTTCCGGCTGGAGAGAAATGAGGCCGAAGTTGAGCCCAGCGCAAGCGTTTCCTTTGGTTAAAAGAAAAGCCCATCTTCTCCCACGCAGCGCAGCGGGCTGTACATACGTGCTGTGTACGACCCCATGAATATTAATGTCCTAAACAATTACTCCTCCGATAAATGAAAAGTGTATGTATTGAAGGAAAGTCAGTCCTCATTTATGTTATGTTACAGGCTGTGTGGGTACGAGCCGTTTTGGGATGAATCTGGGGAAGTTGGTGTGACGCGGAAAATCGTTCGTGGAGATTACGAATTTGAATCCCCGTACTGGGACGATATATCTCAACCCGCCAAAGAATTTGTCATGCAGGTAATTACGGCTCTCAACGTTAATCAAAAGGAAACAACACACGTTAGGCCCTTCCCCCTTCACAATCATGACACAAGTTAATGTCAAGTACCAATCCATTGCCATTAGCAAAGAAATCCTTGATATTTCATACTATGCGTGCAGGATGCACACATATTACGTAAATTCCATGTCATGTCATTTCCCTCAAACCCTAGATTTGTAGAATTTGTAGTGAAAATCCATAACTAAAGCTATGGCGATCCCCAATCGAGAAAAACTTTGCTTGGATTTCAATTGCATGCAAAAGAAAGTCACAAACAGGAGAGTCAATGCGGAGAGAATTCGGGAAGGACAAAGGAAAGGATTTACGTAGCAATAATTCCATAGCGTCACGCAAGAATAGATCATTCAATCCAATCACGGAGAAATAAACACACGTACAACTTCACTATACATTTTTCACATCCCATGTATTTCGCTCTTGAGACATTCATGATTTCTGAGGAAAGTCTTATGACGTAAGTGACTTCCCGGCATTTTGACATTTCAATGGAGTGGAATACAATATGCAGACTTGGTCGCCGCTCTTTGAACTCCAAACGTCAGTAGTACATAGTTTGTGAGGAATAAAGTCTAGTCTAGCTAGCCCACCCAATGCAAAAGCATGGTGACGTCCTAAACAGACACGACGGCGGCGGCGGAGCGGTGCTCTGGCGGTTTGTTTTTCATGTCTTTGGATCTCAATTTCACCAGGAATCAGGATACACAGGAGGATGCGTGCTCATTACTAGTGAATCCGGCGTTTGATTACAGTAATGAGACATGCAAAGCAAATATGATTTAAAAAATCAGGAATCCATGACCCAAGGTCATTCAGTTCATTATAATTTTTAATTGTTCCTGTGTAGATGATGACTGTGGAAGCCCAGAAGCGTCCAAGTGCATCACATGCCCTGCAAAATCCCTGGGTTAAAGGCCATACGGCCCAGGATACTCACTTGAAGAGAACTCAAGACCGGATCCGGGAATTTAATGCCAAAAGGAAGTTCAAAGTGAGTTGGAAACACACACATACTTATGCTTTTGAACTTGGAAATTAATTGTATTTTTTGATCCAGGCTGCGACACATGCGGTTCTAGCTGCCCAACGTGTTTCGGGGTCAACTTTGAGTTCAGACAAATAGAATTTGTAACAATAACATATGCACTTGCATTCACACCTTGCGTGATTTGATGGCGTTATTCCAGGTTGAATGGAATGACTCAATACGGAACCAATACATTCATCAAATTCAAATCACAATGCATTTCTCCATCGCCGGAGACATTCATGACAACAAAGACACAAAACGTGACTCGATTTTCGTACTTTATAAGGAGGACAAGCCCGGCCGTTTTCCTTGTCGTCCTAGAAAAAAAACTTCCGTATGGTGAAACCCTCTTGTCGTGTTGTCCTATTTTACTATTATAACTTTCTCAATACTCCCTGGTCAGGAGATCAAGCGATCTTTTTCAAAAATTTCAAATTTATCTATGTAACAACGCGTTGTGCTACTAGTGTCGTATTTTAGAAATATATTTATTACACGTACAATTTATGAACGTCGTAAAGTATTGTCAATTGTTCCTTTATTCTGTCTGTTGGTGGAATTAAACGGTAATTTGGATTTCAAACTTAACTAAAATGGACTTATCCGTTTGGATCATTTTCTGTGGGATCCTGGTGATGAGCAAAACCGTTACGGGCTACATAACTGGAATGAATGACCCCAGGGTCAGGACTGGCCTTGCCTACGGAATGGGTATGGGTGGAGCCGGAGGCATCGGTGGACTTTCCTCTATGGGAGCACGTCGTGGAGTCATGACCGGAGGAGCCAGGTCAGGTCAATTAGGAACCGTCAATTCCATGGCAAATAACAATGCCGGTCATTTTCCAGTTGGAGTCAAAATGATAGATGGAGAATTGATGGATGTTACAAATAAAGTTATTCAAAAAGTCGGAACCGTCGGTTCTGGAACCCAGTATTTCAGTTTTATGAATCCAAGGGCTCCACCTGTTTTTCGAAGAAGGGAAATTGACACGGGGCGTCACTTCATTGTCTTTCCAGATGCAAACTTTTTGCCGGGTGATGGCCATTACATTGTGATGAGGAAAGTGCGTGGAGTTTTGCCTGGACAGCAAGGTCCAATGTATGAAGTATTCTATTTGGACTTGGGGTATGATTTTGCACAGTGTTTATTCTAACATTTTGTTTAGTACCGGGCTAATTGGTGTTTTTATTTATTCGAATGTTTTAGAGACAGTGTGAATGCCCTCGTCTCCAATTGGAATAGTTTGACGTATCAACCCGCCATGTCTCAGCATGAATATGGCCTTGACTCAAGGACTCGGATCTGGGGCTTTGGCCAACAAAATGATGAAAATGAAAGCTCGGAACGGATAAATAACTAGCGGATGAGTGTCACTTGCTAGTTTGAATACTGAGAACAAAGTTAGGGTTGGATTGACTCTCTGCCTACTTTCTATTTTTTAAACATCTTCGTGAGAATTTTGTTCAGATTTTATTCTTGTTATGTTTGTATTTTAGTTGAATTAAATAAATTTAACGGGAATGTGATAATATTTGCATACCACATGCATTAACAACAACTTCAATGAGGAGTTTTAGAACATGATTGTTTGTGCATATGTATACGATAATAGATAATGAGATATTGGAATTCTCAAAATTGTGAAAATAAGGCAAGGCGAGCTATAGTCCATAAAATAAAAGCATTGCATCCGAACATGCTATTAGAAACGGCAGTAGAGGTGGTGGTGTCAGTGCCTGTATTTTGTAACTGTAGTTTCTTCCGGAGGTTGTGTCGTTGAATCCTTTGCGTTCGGAGTTGTTTGAGGAACCTCCGATCCGCATTTCAACTCTTGATCCAAAGATTTCATCATATACCCGAAATAATTCCCGGGCCTCTCCGTAGTTGAGTTGATTGTCAAGTTGTATTTATTGAAACATAAATCCACTACTTTCAAAGATCTATGGTTGGTAAAAATTTAAGAGTAAATTTTAGAAAATCTCTAGAAATTGTCTAATTCTGGGCATACGCACTTGCAAGTTTGATTTCTGGCAAACGGCTGGTTATGGAATTGGTTCACCAAACACAAGTCTGTGTAGGCTCCAGCTTCGCTCTCGAAGGCGATAAATTTTTGATTTTGAATTTGATCTTTTTTTACAAAATATTTTTTAAATATCTACACATCATGTTGTGTATATAAATTCAACCCTTACCAATTGTTTCCTGTTTGTTTGTGCAGATATAATTAAACAGTGCACTTGTGAATTGAAATAAATCCGTTCCTTCGCCATAACAAGTATTCACGGCCTTCTTGACGGACCAGTAGCAATTTGTAGTGTCCGAAAATGCAGTACAAGCGTTGTTTAAGCCCTCGAGACCTTCGGTGAATTTTTTGGAGTAGCTTGGTCCTATGCAACCGCTCCATTCCTAAAATAACCAACCATAGTCCATTTGAAGTGTGTTGAATTTAGAATGCAATGATTATTGTTGTATGGTAAATTATCACGAAATTCTGTAATAATGTAGGAAATTGTACAATGGATTACTCACGGTCAGAACATTTCGTTTCTCGTCTTCTGTTATATTTCCACATTTCTTGAGCATTTCAATGATTACTGATGGACTTCGGCTATTCCTGGCCATGTATTTTATCTCTTTCACCATCATCCTTGGTAAATCATCCAGCTCATTGCCAGCAGTACAAAGTGTGGCGGCCACTAGAAGTAGTCCTCCAATTAGTAAGTGGCGATGTTCCATTGTTTAATTAAATAAAACCAAATTGCACTGTGTAATCAATTTAATAAATTAACTAAGCCGATTTGTGAAAGATAGGCACAATTTCAAACCCTACACTTAAGTAAGGAAAAGAAACTAGGTCGGGTAGATAACCTGAATTATTAAGTGGATTTTCCTCGTGTTGTGAAACCTAATGCGCACTTTACGTACTTGGGCGTGCATCTTGATTAATAAGACAATTCATGCCAAATCCGTTCTATTTATATGCGAGTCAAGTAATAAATTGTCGCAACATGCGACTTACACAAACAAATTTTCTCAGAGGAAGGAGACGGCTTCTGGATATCAAAAATGTAAGTTCTTAAAATCATCTTTTTCTAAATTAACTTCAAATTTCTTTTCGTCATTTTATTAAAATGGGTCTAAAGGTCACTGGCATAAACTGAACAAAAATATGGTCAATGTAACAGCAATTGTTTCGGTATGAATAGTTCCAGAACTGCTGAGGCATTTCTGTGATGTGGTCCACGATTGAACTTGGTCTAACATCGATCGTATTATCGGCGTCCCAGTTTGAACCATACAAACATCCAGACATTTATAAATGCATTTGCTAATTCCCTCCAGGTTCCTGAAATGTATTTCAAACGCTTCAATCTTTGCTGAAAAATACAATTACAAAATAGTGTATTTCTGTCATTTACCCACAAACTTCTACTGTAGTTTGCGGAACTATTTCGCCTTCGCTGTTGATAAACTTTCCGGAGAAAGCTTTGATACATTCCAAAGCGTGTGCGAAATATAACTGGGCACAGGCCAATCCACCGGACTCCAAAAATTCTGAACAAGATAAACATTTTAATCAAAATATTGTCAACCAAACTATGAGTACTAGTCAAAAGTGTTCATGCCGTGTAATTTGCCTCCATTATCCACACAAGCTGATTCCACGAACACTTCCGAATATTCTATTAACTTGTCCTCAATAGCAATTTCTGACTGGGAATAACCCAAACAAGGTTCAACATTTAACAGTTGAGGTTTAACACAATTCATTAGTGCAGGAACATATGTACAGATTCCTTCCACGATTCTCTGGTGATTGCTTCTTATTAAATTTAGACTCTCTGATGAATCACTTGTCATATTGTTAAGGATTTGTTGGATTCCTACTAAATTTCCATTCGGATGAAGTGTTTGTGGGGATTCCTTCATTTCTGTGCGTAGACAAGCCTCGATTTCCATTTCCTGTTCAATTTCCAAAGAAAATATCAAATGCCTGACGCATATTAACTTTTTAGCAAGCGGGATACATTGCATATGATAAATTTGCATACCATTTGTGTAGTGTTTAGTGCCATGCCACTTTTCTCACATTCTTCTTCAAATTCTGCAAGAAATTCTGTCAAATCAAATAATTCCGAGGATGATTGTTCTTGGTCAGCGTTGTTTTCCGCTAGCACAACCACCATAATAAATTTAATGAAGCAGAGAACTAATTTTGTCAGTCTCATTTTGCTACTTGGATTTCTTTCAAATTAGCATAAGCTAACAAACTAACATACTTCAAAAATCCTTAACAAATTCACTTTGTTGAATGTAAAATTTGATGAAGTAGATGAGTTAGGGTGTTCAATGATAAAAATAACATGACCTTCGTATTCGTTGAACGAATAATAATGTTGGAATGGAAACTAGCTGTGCACATTCTGGCACAGTGCGCAGAGTTGTGTTGCATCAAAGCGCATCGCAGACAATGTATACAAATTGGAGGGAGGCGGGCGAGATAAAATAAACAAATTAAGGATTAAAGGAGAGTAGCAAGGATTTTCTTGCGACAAGGGAAATTTTGCAAGACATAACGCCGCATCCCTAAGTAGTCCATGGGTGAATTTGCTTTGGGATTCTACCAGATGTTTTTGTTCATGCAAAATCTCGTACTCGTGGTAGTCGTGAACACAACTTCAGTCAAGGATGCAGATTAATTATGGTTTAGTATTAGTAATTACTGCGGCTTGGCATGACTGTGTCAAATTCCACATTCTCCTGTTTATTCTGACTTTAAATGGTAAATCACAACGTTTCGGTAGATGTCTTCATACTTCAAATTTTGCAACTTAATCATAATCATTAAAATAAAAATTGGGGAATTATGTTTTCAGGAAGTTTGACCTAAGAGCGCGCTGTACCTGTTCTCGATTCTGGCGTGCTCGGATCGCCACCCAAATGCATAGCAGTCCCAGACAGAAATAACCACATGGGATTTGATTTAAGGCAATTCACCAAGGGTAGCCAGTCGTGCAAACATTTCGCAGCAGCTTCGAGTATTTTGCACACGACGAATTTTTTACGGGTAGAAATACAATTTTGAGGAATTCCGCAACAGCAACTTACTTTTCTTGTACGAAATTAAAATGAAATTCTGTTGCTACAATTTTCAACATGATGCTTTGGTAGTATCAATATGTACTAGCGCGCCAGCCCGCTTTGCGGTCCGACCTTGAATGGTACCTCATTGAAATTCTGCACAAAAACACAATCACACAAAAAAACACAAAGCCGAAATCCCACGAAAATTAGGAAAAAGTAGTAATCCCCAGTACAGACGATGTCACACATAACAAACGTCGGACGGAGGACACACGGAGGCACTTCATTTGCGTCATAGTGTGAGATTCCATACGTGAGACAATTTTTGTTGCTGAGGTAATCTGTGTGGCACTACCGGTTGTGAGGTGACTCAATTTTTTGAATTATGCAGATTTGGTAGGCGATAAAGAAATTGGTGGCGTCAAATAATAATAATTCTCAAAAGAAAGAAGACCAGAAGGGAAATGCGTATTCATTTGTTCAGGTTGCGTCGAAAGATATTTAGATATGGGGGACTTACTGCTCTTCTGTCAATATTTTCTTATGTGTTTATGTACGTTTCCTTTAGTTGAACACATGGACAATCCAACAACTAACTTAACAAATTGTATATTCCAGAGCAATGGTCCAAGTTAGAATATCGTCGTTTGACTCTTCACAAGCGATTTTGCCCGACCCCTTCTCATTTCGTCTTCCTTCCAGACAATCAAGCGAAACAATGGAAATTTCAACCGCAGATGACCGTAAAACCAAATGGATTGTGTTAACTGCAATATTACCCGGAACAGAGGATTTGCTGCAAGTAAGGGGTTTAGCGGGTTGGACTATATTGCTTGTAGCTGACAAGAGCACAACATTGGTGTCCCATTCTAATGTGAAAGTATTGAATTTGAACAAGCAATTAGGTTTGGGTTACAAAGTGTTGGAGTTTTTACCACAAAATAGCCGTAGCCATTCAAGGAAAATTATTGGTTATATCTACGCAATTCAGCATGGAGCAAAATTTATTTACGATGCCACAGACATGGATGCTCATAAAATCTACGAAGATTCCGGTGCATTTGAAGCAGGTTTTGTTTTGAAACAATCAACTCGTGGTTTGTTAACTAAAGCTTGCAATTCAGTCATAAATCCATATGCCCACTTCGGAAAGCCCGATATCTCACCTAGAGGACTCCCTTATAATTATATTGGAGAAGGATCACTTTCTTCGTCGTACACGGCATGCAAAATGACGACACCAATCATTCAGCAAGTAATTGACAATAATCTTGACGTGGATGCGTTTTACAATTTAGCGGGGCGACGACCGCGCAAAGCCTCTAATACGAAAATAGAATTTGATAGTAGCGCACCACCATTGGTACTGCCTAAATCAGTTTTGGCGCCATTCAATTCAAAATCTACACTTTTTCATTACAATAGTTTCTGGGCATTGCTGCTACCAATGTCAGTACTTGAACATGGTGATATTTGGAGGGGATACTGGGCACAACCATTACTATGGAGTATCGGTGCTAATTTAGGATATTTCATTGGAGATATTAATGCCACCACTACGAGGGATTCAAGTGTACCATTTCTTCAACCATCCACAACAAAGGCTCTTAGAAACCAAACGGCGCACCTCCGTTTATTGATTGAATATTTGAAAACGTGGTCCTGTGCTGAAAAACATATTTACTCCTGCATGTGGAACTTAACAGCTTCAATCGCAAGGAAAGGATTATGGTCGCCAACAGAAATTGGATTCCTACGTGCCTGGATTTCCGACTTGATGGATATTGGATACAATCCGCCAAAGTTATCAAGTTCAAAATCGTCGTCAGTACCATGTTTACCTGAGAATACACAAAGTGCTGTAATATTTCAAGCAAGAGACATTAGAATGGAAAGAACTGATGAAACACTACTTCGTCGGACTCATCTGCGAAAGTTTTGCAATTTCCCATCTTCTTTGCCTACAAATCCGGATCCTACGGCACCGTCTGCGAAACGTTTTCCTTCAACTCTGCTGGTCGTGGTATTTAATAGTGACTATTATGATAATATTTGGCTACTGGATCTCATCTATCGACCCCATTTCCCTAACATAGTGTACTGTGGACCTCCGAAATATCCCGGTATGTTTACGAAGCTGCTAGCCAGTGATAAATTCAAGGAAACACATGCGGATCAAATCTCCTTCATCAGAGCGAATACAACAAAAGGCGATGGGTGTTTCAATTACGAGTGTGCTTTGCGAGCCATTGATATGAATTACAACGTGGATGGCTATTTGATAGTTCAGGATGACGTGTTGCTGAATATTTGGAATATTGACAAATACGACAAAAGTGAGGCTTGGATGCAGTACGGTCAAATGGTGCATGTTCATACACATCTTTCCCCAAATTTGACTGAATGGTTTTGGTGGAATTCAGAGTTTGGATACGATCGGATGAAGGATTCCCTGAATGAAATATACAACGAGTCAAACAATGTCCATGTTCAACAATTCAGAGTCAATCGTGATTCATATGGCTACAATGGAACAGCGGCCATTTACTCAACGTCCGAATTGTTTTACTTTCCTGCTTCTAAAAAGGAAATGTTTTATGAAGTCGGATCAATCCTTCGATATTTTGAAGTGTATTTAGAGATTGCGGTGCCCTTCATTCAGACTGGTCTATCAGATTCGGAGCATTTGACAATCATGCCTGGAAAGCGATTTTGGTTGGACGATAGGCTAAACCCGTTTCGTTTCTTCGGTGAATTGAAGGATTGGATACATCCCGTCAAATACGGAGACGTTTATAATAATACCTCACCGGTTCAAAAGGAGTATTGTGACCTCTATGTGTACCGCTTACTCAGTACATAAATCACAAGGAGGAACTGTCAAAACCCCTTTCCGCCGATGGGAAGGCTTTTAAAACTTTTGAGGTTTTTAAGCTTTGGATATGTTTATTTGCTGGATTTTTTATTTAAATTGTTTTGAAAGAAAATCTTGTGTTGGTGCTGAAAGTCAAGAATGCATTTATTACAAGTCTCAAGTTTTACTGCGTGTATTTAACTTGGTTAAAAAGATGTAATTGCTGGAGCACATCTGCCAAACACATAACAGGATTAAAAGGAATTGAGATATCAAAAATTTAGTGCGCTCATTAAAAGAACAAATATGTAGAAGAGACTTGAGCATTTCAAGTTTGCTGCACTCCCAACATGCAGAGGGCAATTATCATAGACCCAATTCCTGGCATCAGCAAGTGCGACATGCAGTATTGCAGTTGGTTTTTCTGGACACATGTTCATGGCTACATCAATGCACTCATGCTTTTTTTTCATTCCGCTGCAATTATCATAAAAACCATGAGTAGGTCAATTTCATTAGTTGAGAATTCTATTTGTTTATAGAGTTATGCTTACCGGCAATACTTTGATGAGTTGGAGCCTATTGCATACATGGGAAACTGATTAAGGATTACCTCGCCCGGACATGAGGATAATGCATCTTTAATTAAAAGAAAGCATGACATCCCACCAGCTTCTACAAAGTCTGTTAACCAATTTATTTGGAAATTTGTTTTAAAGCCGAATAATAGTATAGGTGGTTTTATGCAGCTGTTTTTTTCCACACCGATTACTAGTTTCCCATCCTCTTTGCACAAGGCCCTCGTAAGTAATTCGGAATACTCATAAGCCTCTTCGGATCCAGAATATCCGTGACAATAGCGATGCTCGTGTCGATATCTAAAGAGCGGCTCAAAGCATTTCATGTACTCCGACAAAAACTTACATGTGGGCTTTCCAAATATTTCGTGAGCCAATTTAAATTCTTCCTTGCTCATATCTTCCGTCGTCACAATGGCTTTGAAGAATGAAAAATATTCCGGAAAAGACTTGGATTTTGGATTCAAATGAGTTGTAGTGGTCATTTCCCTCCATGGTAAATAGATGCATGACTCTATTTTGTCTGCCTGAAAGAGGGTACGAAATAAATAATAATTTGACTTGGTCGCATTTCATCCACAAATCATTTGATTGTCTAATTCTCTTACAGCCGCAGTCCAACTCGATTTAATAGACGTGTCAAGTCCATTTTCATTGCATTTGACACGCATATACGACTGCAGCCGCTCGCGAATGTCAGGGATGAAATCCTCCCAAGCGGATTGAATGTATTTCTCTAATTCCAGGTCATCCGCAGACACCATCACAGGAAGCAATATAATAGCACTGATGATGGCAATAATCTTCATCGCAGGTTTTGTTGATTTAAATTCTGAATAAAAGTAGTACAGAAATTATGGTGGAGTTCATATATTGTGAGAAGAACAAGGTAAAGCAAAGCAAAGAATACTAAAAAAATGAACTGTAAGCAAAATGATATCTTTGATACGAGGTGCTTAGATATATGACTCAGACACCAGAAATAATTGCTTACACAAAAACATGTTATTTTCTCCCTGCTGACTGACTTCATGGGATTCCGGTGCTCCGCTGACGAACGGACGCATTATTTGAGTACTACTTCAAATCTGAAGATAATAAATCCATTCCAAAGATACGGAGCGAAGGCGTTTAAGTGAAGTAGCATTGTAACAAAGAAATTTGTAATATATAAATTAATGAGCACTATCTTATAGGAACTTTAAAATTTCTTTTCGGTTTAATATTTTAATTGCTTTGTACAAACTGATTTGCCTATTTATGAACGTAAAATATTTAATTTGCAACCACGCAGCAATTTAAGTTAAACAATTTTTTCAAAAATACGTTCGGTATATTTTTATTTCCAGCAGTTTAGCTATGTTCTTGACATTGAAGGTATTTATCAATTTCTGAAGAGTCTACCTTTCGACTTTGAATCGCCATATATTTTAGAAGAGTGCAATAATTGTCACTAGCATTATTAGTAGTCCTGACGTTGGAACGATTCCGTACGATTCATTCAATTCTTCTGCTGCAGCAGCTTCCGCCAAAATTTCTCCCAACTGGTAAAGCAAAGGACAGTGCTAATTAAATTCCTTCACTATCAATCAGTAAAAATGCAATCAGTACCTTTTCTTCATTTAAATTTCCAGTCAGCGCCTCATGGCGAACCTCTATAACTTCATCTTCAACTTTCCTCATTTCAAATGCAACTTGATTGATTTCATTCTCCACTTCTTTCATTTCATTGCGAATCTCACTTATCTCGGATCTCAACATCTGGAAAAACAAAACTTTCAGAACCAGCTTGCAGGTCTAAGGTCAAGACTAAGGTCTTTTTTTACCTGAGGGCCACGTTGTTGTGGTTGTCCAAATCCTGGATACTGCCCTGGAGCTGCCGCAGGGTTTTGACCAGGTGGCGGAGCTTGGCCAGGCCTTTGGCCCTGCGCAGGCGCGTATTGACTTTGACCCGGTGGTTGCCCGTATTGGCGTTGTTGATTGGAGGCCGGAGCCAGCTGGAATTGACTCTGACTCGGCGATGATGGAGCCGCTGGTCTTTGACCCGGAGGAGCTGGTGCTCCGTATTGCCTTTGACCTGGAGGTGAGGGTGCATATTGACTTGAACCTGACTGTGCTGGGCGGTATTGAGCTGAAGACAAAGTCGCCGATAAGAGAAAGGCCAAAATGAAAGTCCAACGTCTTGGATCCATCCTAACTCAGGATTCAATGCTACGAATTGTTAAGGCAAAGTGTTTTTTTATGCAACCCCTGCAGTTGAACTAATTGTTTTGAATTTGTTTGGGGCGGATGTTTTCCTAGCGACAGATTTTACGTGAATTCAGCTAAATTTGGAATAAAAAACAAAATCCCACGAGCTTTCAGGCACACCTCAACTAACTCACGTATCAAAAAATTTATACGTTGTCCGTTCAAAACTGCAGTCATTGTCATGCTTGTTAAATTTTTTATTAGTATTTTTGTCAGATCCGATCTATTTCTCCATTTACATTTAATTTTTATCCATAAATCCAGTCAACGTACGCAGCGACGTTTGTAAATACAGAAGGATAGTTTCCGTCCAGTGCACATGGCTCCACGCCCCACGATACGAGACCCGCCAACACATCCCTGTTATTTTGATCTTTACAGATCAGCGGTCCACCGGAATCGCCCTAAAAATAAAATATAATTGCAAATTTAACAGGCACGGCTATTGTTCTAACGGAGATAGCGGAAAGCAGCACTAATTTAAGTATTTCATTTAAATTGTTATTGATTAATTAATTAATCAGGTCCATCTACTTGTTATTATATAAAATTATCTCTTGTAGTGTTTCCCATTTCTAATGCTCCACAAGTTTAGCCTCATTCCATTTTTTACACACTAACATAAACAATACTCAACTCAGGCAGGAAATATGCACTTCAAAGTTGATTTGTTTTGAGACGCATCCAGGTGTTATGTAAATGGTGTTTTCACTTAAATAAGAGTTCGTAAATTATTGCTGCTTGAGGAATTCTAATTTAACTCATAGATCATGGAAACCACAACCGCACTCACCCTACAGGATCCTTTACCTCCACGCTCATCCCCAGCACAAATCATTCCACCAGTAATTGGATTAACATCCTCAAACCTTCTCTCACAAATGGGTCGATCAACAATCTGAAGGTTTACTTTCTGAAGAACTTCTGGGTATTGCGTGCCGCCATCATTCCGTATATTTCCCCATCCCGTATTCACACATGTTCCAGATGGAATGTATCCAGTTTGTGGGACTGGAATGGCGGACACACGGGAATTAAATGTTAGGGGAGAGGATAGACGGATGAGTGCAATGTCATTGTTGTAGGTTTGTCTGGAAAACGAAATGCCACGGTAAATGTATCTCAAATCTTAATTTGGAACTTCCAAATTCTTACGATTGAAATCGTTCATGGATTTCCCAAGCTGCGGCGCGAATCCGTTGTTCGGTTCCATCCGGATTGAACACGTTGTGAACCCCAGCAACGATCTGAAGGAAATTAAACGTTTTAAAAGAAATATAGGTCGAATGTCCTTTCACAAATGACTAGGGTTTCGTACGTACATCGACCATATTTGGTGTCTCTGGTTCCAAACAATGAGCGGCTGTAATAACATGTAAATTGTCCAAAATTGCTCCACCACAAAAAGGAGTGGCTGGTCCACTTGGATTCAATAATTGAAGGGAGACTTGGAATGGGAATTCACCAGGAACGGTATTAGAGCCACCGATTATAAGTGCAGTCGATCCATCCAAAACTGAATGATGGAATTCTACTTTGGGTTTACTTCGCAGCCAAGTCTTCGGAAATGGGAATGCGACTCCGATTGCCTGAGCTATTGCAAAACAAAGGATTGATTAATTTAATTAGCATGGCTAATTACAGAATAAATATTTTTAATTCAAAATATATTTTTCCACCAGCAATCGCAGACAAAATAGCCAAAATCCAGAGCACTTGCTTCATGTTCCTTTTGTTAATTGGAATTAGAGTTAAAGTTCATGTGAGGCTGGATTTATTATTGTTGTTAGAAATGTGAGGGAATGGTTGGGACTGTTATTGTCACCAACCTTTTTCAGATAAAATTTGCAATTCCGATAAATTAGGATTAGCAAGTCGCATATTTTATATTCAGGTTATTTGCAGCTGGTGGTTGGTGTTTCGCATGCCGTCAGTGCAACGTCATCCGTCAATCAATCGAAAATACAGTGAACAGGTTGCAATTCCGATAAATTAGGATTAGCAAGTCGCATATTTTATATTCAGGTTATTTGCAGCTGGTGGTTGGTGTTTCGCATGCCGTCAGTGCAACGTCATCCGTCAATCAATCAAAAATACAGTGAACAGGCGGACACGGCTACCGCACTTCACCGACGAGACGTCGGCTGCCATTAAACGTAACAGGAAAATCCGTATTCAAATATTTCAATGTATAATCAGGTTCGGCATTAATGTTACACCGAAAGCCGACACAAGAGAATTCTCGGGAAATCTGTGCATACATTGACCGCAAAATAGGTAAAATTCTTTGGTTATATTTGTTATTATGTACAAAACGGTGTGTTGCGCAATGATAAAATTTAACAAACTTGCAAAGCAGCAAAAACTTCTGCTTTGCATGCATTGACCGCAAAATAGGTAAAATTCTTTGGTTATATTTGTTATTATGTACAAAACGGTGTGTTGCGCAATGATAAAATTTAACAAACTTGCAAAGCAGCAAAAACTTCTGCTTGTGGTATGATAGTTCAAGTACAGTACACAAAATATACATTTTAGTCAGAAATTATTTCATCAATCCAATCTCTGTAGTGAGCTACGTTGCCGTACACAGAAGGAAATCCTTCCAAGGCACACGGATTGGTTCCTAAAATGTAAATGCGTTAATTGTACATATGAATGATTTCGTGCCATAATTTTGAATACACAATTCCTACCCCATGAAACGTCCCCAGCCAGATAATCCATGTTATTGTCGTCCTTGCATATCAGCGGTCCTCCCGAATCACCCTGCAACGAAAACTTAATTTTGCAAGAGTTCGACTGATTTGATGAGTTTTAAACTTTTAACTCACATGACACGACCCTTTGCCACCTTCCGGAACTCCAGCACACACCATTCCTTTTGTAATCATTCCCCCGTAATATTCCCTGCACTCTTCACGTGGAAATATCCCAAGTTCAACTTTCTGAAGGACCTCAGGATTAATTACAGAGCCATCATTGACAATATTTCCCCAGCCCGTTGTCTGGCATTTGCCGGAAGGCTCAATAGTTTGTGACGCCATTCTGATTGGCTGAACAAAGAAATTCAGGGAAAATGGAAGCTTCAATTTGACAATTGCCACATCCCCGTCAAATGAACTTCTGTAACATAATCAATTATGCTCAAATTAAATATAAATGAATAATAAATAATGTAATAACTCAATAATTAAGCCAAACATATGACTCACGGATTGTAAGTTGGATGTACTGTAGCCCTCGCAATTTCTCTCCGTTGTTCATTTTCCGATTCTTGGAATATATTGTGAACTCCCTGCAACAACTTCCATGTTCCGTAGATTTTTATTAAGGACACAATGGGCGGCCGTAAGAACGTGGTTTGCGTCAATAATTGACCCTCCACAAGTATGATAGCGACCTCCGTTAAAGTCATATGCTTGAAGGGAGATTTGGTACGGGAATTCCCCTGGCTCTGCGTCACTTCCACCAATTACTTTTGTGGACAAGTCTTTCATTTTTTTGCAAAGGAACGGGCAATTGGATTTGTCCAATAGGGTAACTCCGAAACTCGATTTGTGTTCCGCCGTGAACATTTCTTCCAAGGACAGCTAGAAAAATTAGGGGAAACAATAGGCCAATTTGAAACTATTCAAATTAAATTTTATCGCTTACTGTGGGTGCTCATGGTTAGATGTATAGTAATATAGGTGACGAGTATATAAGACTTCATTTTAAGTCAAATGTCACAAAACCAGTCAGAATGTGTGCGTTTAATTTTGTAAACTGTGCTGACAAATTTGAGCACTTGGCTTTTATAACGTTTTAAATTTAATTTAATTAATAGCAAGAAACGCATTCTTCGCCGCAGGTAATATTTTGGGCTCATCTGTTGTTGTTGTGTACAACGTGGTCAGATTGATGATGATCAATTACTACAATCATACTCGATGCGAATGTATGTAAACAAGATAAAATATGTTAGTGCGCTGCACTAGTACTTGTAGTTGCACGATGCGCAATGACAAATAAAAGAAGTGAAAGGTCAAATTTCAGGCTGCTGCTTCTAAATTTGTAGTGTTAATGACTGGGAAGGAATAACCTCTGCGCTGTTTTAAATGTGGCTTTAAATGGTTTACATTTGGCTTTACTCAGCACATCTAATTTGCGCATGTAACGATAATTAAATGTAATGCATATTATTTGTATGTACAAACTTAGTTAATACGGTTATAGTTGTAATAGACAATTTCTTAAACTGTGTTTACATTCCTGACAATCTTTCTTTTAGGCGGGTTAGATAATGCATTAAACTGGAAAATTAATACAGAAAATTTTGAAACCAGTTTCAGTTTCTGGTTGTTTCGTTTCTTCTGCCTTTCTCCCACAGTACTACCATATTTGACACTCCTGCAACTCGGGGCAAAAACCTTACACTAACTCGTATTGAACTTTGCATGTCGAAGCAAATAAACCGAGAAAAACGTCAGCACCTTTATTATCAAACACGGCGTGATGCAGATCGACAGAGCTATTTTTGCACATTACATTACAGAGGGTAGTAATTCCTAACTTAAAGTTACACGTAATACACAATAGAAATACAAAGTTTCAAAGGAATACTGCAAATTTACAGATAAACTCGAAATTATAGAAATCATACTTCTTGGGGAAAGCAGAGCAGATACTTAAGTACTTACCGTTCCAAACAAATAACACAATTGAAGAATGCCAGTTTCAATACTACCACATAAGGTTGCATACTGTTCTTTTGAACTTCAGGAATCATAAAGCATTTTAACTGAATGCTAATTATTTAGACTCTAGTATTAAATTCGTGCATAAACCGACTAGTAAATTAAGTTCTTGATTGCAGATGCAGACTTCGTCCAATAATAATTAGTATTAGCTTGTGGATATCTTGTCTTGCATAATAAGTAAAGTACTTCGGATAATACATAGCACTCAATCAATCCATATCCGATCCAGGATGTCCTGTGCAAAACAAATTAACTCCATAGTAAGATTTGCGATATCCTGTGCCATTCAAAATATGATTTTTTACAATTTACCTTTCTACGTCTAATCGTCGTCATCATCGTCGCTGGGAACAAATAATTCATTTTCTTCCAGAAAACTTGCAATATTTTTACTAATAGCAGCCCCAAGGAGAAGTCCGACTGCAACAGTTCCTCCAACAGATGGAATGCCCAATGGGATTTTTTTCGGTTCCGGCAGAAATTCTCCAGTGGTTTTCGTAACTGCAAATCGAGTGGGAATATTAATTTCACTTTTCCATGGCTTCAACTTTTGTCCGTAGCCAGTTTTCAGAACTTTCCGGATAAGGAATACTTGTGGTGCTAC
The DNA here is from genome assembly GCA_036851895.1 of Orthonychiurus folsomi. Classification (NCBI taxonomy): domain Eukaryota; kingdom Metazoa; phylum Arthropoda; class Collembola; order Poduromorpha; family Onychiuridae; genus Orthonychiurus; species Orthonychiurus folsomi. The sequence continues at coordinate 14,807 of JAAXYW010000387.1, read as the reverse complement.
TTTGGATGTATTCATTGTGCCGCTGGAACCTAATTTTATCTGTTCACTTCTAGTAATACTAATTCCTTAACGTGGTTTGAATGCAATGTTTGCGAATACTGTTTCAAAGTTTTGAAATTCACAATCCGAATACCATTTCGCAATGCGGATTGGATTCAGGATTCGAGCTCGGGGTAATAGCTGTTGTTCATGCATAAAAAACCCACCAGCCTCGACAACCCGCGCTGAGGATCCTGCATTTCAAATTATTAAAAGTCGTCCGGCGAGTGAGTGAAGACAACAAGGAGTTGATTTGTAATACAATTTAAAAAGTACTACAGGAAGACCGACACATTTATCATTTACCCCTATTAATCATTTTCATTGTGTTGTATTCTTACAATTTTCAGTTAAGCGGATAGAGTAGAAACAAATTTGAAGGCGATGAAGAAATTAGACTTGAAGAGTTCCACCAAGAAAATTGACTCTACCATTAGCAAAATACAATAGCACCGGTCAGTTGTTTTGTGTTTTATGCAATGCACCTGTCAAGTCAGAAATGTTCTGGACTGGACATGTCAATGGTCGCTCACACCAGGAGGCACTTCTACAATTAAAAACAAAGAAGCGGCCAGCGGATTCCTCGATACACGATGAACCGTCACCGAAAAAGAAAGGAGCCGTTACAGTAACGTCCTCATCCCGAGGGCTACCGGAAGTTGGCACAAAGAAAGTGGTTGACCCGTTCAAAGTCCCCTTCCCAGTGTCCGCATCGTCACAGCTCGCAGCCACACGTCCAATCATTACTGGAACTTCTATAGCGCCCCAGGTTCAAGGTAAAATGGAAATTGAGGGTGAAGCCGATGAAGACGACACAGTTGAGGACGACGATCAAGCAAATCAATCAAATGAGACCAATATAAATGGGATCAATCTTCCAGAAGGATTTTTTGATGATCCAAAAGCAGATGCAAAAATAAGAGGGAAAGAATGGCGAGACCCCGAGGAACTGGAATGGGAAAGATTTACAAAGGAAATTGCTAATGAGGAACTCAAATCTTCAAGCCTACGAAGTCAGGATGAAGAGGACTCAACCAAAACTAGGGAGTTGGAAGAAATTGAAGAACAAATGGCCCATTGGCAAAAGTAAACACATGATCGATGAATCATAATGGTACATTTTAATACGTAATTCAAAACATTTTCTTGTTATCTTTTCAGAGTAATCGATCTTGAGCGAAAGGCTGAAGAGGCGAAGAAATTAAATAAGCTCAGGGAAGGACAAGCAATGGTGGTTGAAGATGATGAAGACATTGAAGAATATGAGGAAGAGATGGATTGGAGATCAAAGAGACATTAAGAGTTTATTAAATTTGGATCGGATTGGTAAATAAAATATGCATTTCTTACACTATACTACTAGAATTGCACTGACGGTCAAATATCATTCCGAGCCTACATCGAAACCAGAATCTCAGCGCTCAGGTTCGATGTGGTAGAAGAAAGTAATATAGTAAAATAATGGAAAATTCACATAAGAGATTGCGTAAGCTATTGCGTAACAGCGTAATACTTTTAAAAACGTTCCATTTATTGTAAGATCTAATTTCTGTTGATTCACATTTCCCTCTCGAGTAATCTTTGTAACCATTACAGAGTATTACGTAACCGTATACTATACATGGCTCACATGTGTTGACTTAGAGAAGACTAGACAGTGGAAGTGTCGTCAAGGGATTCATTTCCTTTCAGCTTTTCAATAATTTCACTTTAACGCGTGTGTATAACTTTTCCAGTACAATTTCATCCACAGTATAATTAAGACTGCTCAAGCCATCGGACAAGAACCGCTGTTTTCCCTTCTGGAGAATTTTATATCTGAAAACAAAAATGCTTTTAATGCAATGTTTGCAACCCTAAACTGCACAGCAAAGAATTTCACTTACAAACAAGTAAATTGCATAATATTTGAGTTTACCTATTGAAGTTGACTTTCTGATGTTTGTGCTTCAGCATTTTGTATCTAGCAATATCAGGCGAGTATCTTGAAATGAAGAGTCCGTGATAAGCAATTCTATTTGACATGTCATCATCTTCTGCTCCCCATCCCCAATAACGATTACTAAACCCATTTACTAAAATAAAGTGTTCCCGTCGAAAGGCTGTAATCCCACCAAATAAGTTACGATATGGAAGCCTAAAAAGCCAGCACAAAGTTAAATTAATTTGTCATTTTGTCACACCCATACGTTGAATGGCTTTAAGGACTCACTTGTATCGGAAAGTATCAACAGCAACAGACATGTGTCTGGGCATCAGCGGACAACTGTATACGTTTTTATCATTCTCCGGCAACAAATCAACGTCATGAAAAATTGAAACAAGTAAAATTGTATCTCTTAAGTGACTCCGTAAATCCAACATTGAAAAGCATGGCACGATTGAAAGGTTCAGAACCTGTTAATTCAAAAAAGTTGTTAAGTTTTCATAATCTCCTGAAATGGAGTTTGTAGGCAGGTTTTTTTGACTTACCATCCTTGTTCTACTACATATATATTATATTCAAGAAGTTGGTGTTTTAGGAAAGGATGAATATGGTATAGAAATGTTCGCAAATGGTCCATTCTATCGCGAAACGGCACAATAATGGCAACCTGTGTTTAATCAAATTTATTACTAACTACTCACATTGTACATTCCCTGCTTTCACAAAAGAGTTCGATAAATTTAAAGCTTTAAAACTATCTGCACTTGCCTTATCAGAATGGGAGCAGTTCGGTGTAAAATGTCCACCATCGCTCAAGTCCCAGTGAAGTTGTGATATTCTATCAATGCTCGGCGGATGGATATTGGTTCGAACAAAACCAACTAGAATTTCAAATGTCCAATTAATTTCATGAGAATTAGTGTATTATATCAAATTATAATGTTAATGCGAACCTGGTGATCGTATCCTAGCGCAAGATGATTCATTGGACTTGTTTTTTGGCGAATCGTAGGCCTGCGTCTGTGGCTCAATAGGATGATTACTGCTACGGTTGCAATTTTCAAAATAGAAGAGAGAGATTCGTGTGGCTCGTATTGGCACAACATTATTGAACGCGTGAATGTATACATACTGGATTCCAACCACAAACGCTAATATGACAAATACTTTGAACAGAAATCTGAAGCTGCTCATGTTTCCTTCCTAGTGACAATTCTGATTTGGTAAAACGCATTTAGTCTAAATGCATTTTATAATGCACTTTTAGTAATTGTACATATTATCCTCACAAAGAGGCCTTGGTTTGTGATTGTAGATTGTGACTTTGGCTCAGAGCTCAGACTTGACTTTTAACATTTTGAACGTTAATTTCTAATAGCACCTAGTAATTTAAAAATTATCCTTAATTCTTAATTAATATGCACAATCATGCCTACCTATATACCGTTTGTACGCTCGGAATAAATGTCGAGTTCAGACTTATGAGTGTAGTTAAGTAAAATTCCGCACACCTTAACCCTACTTTCTGAATGCAAGTTCAAGGGGACAGAATATTTGCACAAAGATCAATTTGATGGCTTTAGCTTAACATAAATTTCACGTCACAATAATACTAGTACAATTTCATACAGCTGTAATTCACATCACTGGCAAAAGTTATACAACGTAAAGTAGACTACTGATGGCTGAGTAATTAAGTACGGCCGGTAAATAAGCCTAATTTGTCAACCCATTTTCTTCTGTGTATTTGTAATTTGTTGTAGCGATTTGCAGTGCAGTGTGGATATCGGGAATTCTTGAGGAAAGCCACGGCTAAAACTACAATGTGGTGTAAAAATGGTTTGCAATTGCAATGTGCACAAGCGAACTGTGAATAATTATTGTACCATGTTTAATTTACAAGACCCGTGTGTCGTGGTGAGATTCTAACTATTGTCTATCGCATATTTAAACTTATTCCCTTTGACATTTGAAGTCGAATCTTACCACTGCACAGACTGCACCCATGCATAATCTTTTCTGATTTTCGCAAAAGTATTCTATGATTCTCTCCTCCATCTTCAGTAGAGAAACTTTTTGGTTGGATTCGAACTATTCTTGTTGTCTTGCCTTACAGATTTAACAACAGGAAGTTGGCAGAATGTGAAACGCTTCATCATTAAACTAAATTACATGTGGGGTTAAATTGAAGTTTGATGATGGTTGCACATATTCCACATTATTGGTTTGGTACCTCATGTCACAGCACAACACGAGTTTTAATGGGCTAAATCTTGCGTAATGCCCCTGGTGTACTTGAGGCGGAAAGCAAAACCGGACCAAATTGTAAGGAAAAATTTTGTGCATGTGCGGTGTGCGGTTGCTTTGTAATGTCCCGTGTTTTTGGACTCTTCAGGTCACAAAAATGTCAATCAAATTTAGCGAAATTTAGATGTGACGTTCGAGGAATTCATCATGTGTGCATTATTGGCAGTGGACCGGCCGGCTTCTATGCTGCCCAACATCTAGCAAAGGTTTGTATCAACCATGAAGACAAATTAATTTACAATTGCGTTTGAGTTAATTTGACGAATTTTTCAATTGTTGTGTGGCATCTTAACTTTTAGCACCTAGATGAAAGCCAAGTTGACATTTATGAAAAGCTTCCTGTTCCATTCGGTCTAGTCCGCTACGGAGTAGCACCCGATCACCCAGAAGTTAAAAATGTAATACATGGGTTTACAAATGTATTGAAGAGTCCTAAGGTCAAGTTTTATGGGAACGTAGAAGTTGGGAAAGATGTGACTTTTTCAAAACTTCAGGAATCGTACGATGCTATTTTACTGGTAAGAATAAAGAAACTATGTAATAATTTGATCTCTGAGAAAGTACTTCACCCTAAAAATTGAAATTCACATGTTCATTCATTACTTTCCAGTGTTACGGAGCTGCGGAAGATAGGAAGTTGGGAATACCTGGAGAAGAGGAGGAAGTCATTCCTGGAAGAGAATTTGTTGGGTGGTACAATGGGCTTCCGGAAAACTCAAATTTTCGTCTTAATTTGGAAAGAAAGGAAAGAGCTTTTATAATAGGGCAAGGAAATGTGGCTTTGGATATTGCGAGGATACTTTTATCACCTGTAAAATTATTGGAAACAACTGATATTAGCACTGCAGCTCTTGAAGCCTTGTCAAGATCTAAACTTAAAGAAGTTGTTATTTGTGGAAGGAGAGGACCGCTTCAGGTGGCTTTCACGATTAAGGAATTAAGGGAGTTAATTAACTTAAATGGTGTTCGAGCAGTTATGAATCCTGAAGATTTCGCAGGCATAAATGAGGAATTAATAGCTGGTAAGCTGATGTTTATAATTGCTATTATTTATGAGATCCCCGCGTCAAATTAAGCATTTTCATTTCGTTCGTAGATCTTCCCCGTCCCAAGAAACGACTTACGGATCTTATGTATCGAACGATGTTAAACCCAAAACGTTCACCTCCATTGGAAGACAGCCCCGCCCAAGTGTCTGAGAGGGATTGTGTAATAAAATTCTTTCGGTCACCCACAAGCATTGAAAGGAAGGGAAGGGATCTTTTGCTCACTTCAGAAATTAACGAACTTGTCCCTGGATCTGAAAATGTCAGGTCGACTGGTCGGACGGAAATCGAGCGTTGTGATGTTATATTTCGCAGCATTGGGTATAAAGCAAGAAGACTTTTTGGTGAACTTCCTTTTGACGACAGAAAGGGCATCATTCCAAACGATCAGGGAAGAGTTCAACCAGGTTAGTTAATTAGTTATTGTCTTACTCATCATATCAGTTGATTCATTGAATAATTACAATTCAAGCCATGCCTATTCTAGGTATTTACGTTTGCGGTTGGCTCGGACAAGGACCAAGAGGAGTAATATTGTCTACAATGCAGAACTCATTTGACGTGGCAAAATTGATAGGAACAGATTTAATAGCAAGTCAAGACAGGCACAAGAAATGTGGACTAGAAAATCTGAAGGGTTTGTTTGATAAAAAACGAGTCACAACATTCGAAGATTATGTGAAAATAGCAGAATATGAACTTTCGACAGGCACAAAAGTCACCACTATTGAAGACATGCTTCGTATAGCCGATGATAGTTGATCAGAGTTTTAATTAGTCGATTCATAGTTTTTATTTTTAATAAAAATCGTTGTTCAATAAAAGTAAGAACTACTACTGAGGTGATTTAGTTTTCTCTTGGCTTAATTCTAATTACTCGCTAACCTCCGCATAGCAAACAACTGTGCCTTCCATGGCTTCTTTATTCCTGCGAAAATCTTACTCCTCCATCAAAAGCTTGAGGTTAGACTTTGACCAATCACGCAAGAAACTAATCCAGACCTTCGGCATGCAATATAGTAGTTGAAAAACCAAAACTTTAGTCAAAAACTTTTGATTTAGGATATTATTATGAAAGTAAAAGTCTTGAACAGTAGAAGTTGTACTTAATAATACGTGGGGGCAATAAATTTCCAAGAAGAGCTCAGAACCCGGAGAGAATTTTCCTCCACTAGGGCACCACTGTACCATTTAGCAAGAGTATAGGTCTTTAAAAGTTTATTCGAATTGAAGGAAACGGATCGTAACGATAAAAAAGTCGATGGTCGTTAAACTAGATAACTGGGGGGTAAAACTCTTTGCCAGATTTGAAAGGCATGACACGATTGTTGATGATGCACATTAAAACCCCATTTTTCCAAAATTGAGCACACATTCGTCTTTCGTCTCAGAAATTGTATGTCTCTAGATCTCAGAAGTTATTCTTTTCATATGAAGTGCTTGAGTCAATTATATAATTTGCATCCACTGGCATTTACAACTTACGTGAATGTGATGATCTGTAAAAAAAACTCGGATATATGCTAGCAAAATTATTGAGTCAAACAATTCATTTTTACTTTTATGGGCTACTTAAGATCAAGCATATGGCAAATACTGTGGATTAAGGCATACCAATGAATACATTGAAGTGAAGAGCTGAACAATAGCAACGCATTTGGTTTCGGGTTAATTGGTCGACATAGGCACACAACATGACTTTGTCGCATGCAATGTTTGCAAACGAAGCAGATGTTCTGACTGGTTGGTTTTGCTACTTTATTCTGCCTTAGACTCTGCAAAAAATTCATTGTGTGAATTTATTAAAATCAAAATGCAAATGTAATTTTGTGCCAATTGAGGGGTTTCTTTTCTAATCATGATAATAATACTGTCCGTTCAGTTTCAGCTAGCCCGGGGCCCTATCAATGAAGGAAACTTTTACCCCCATACAATCATAATGGCATTAGTACTACGACCAACAATAAAGAATCAGCCTCATTAGCATTCGCTTCCTCCACACGCAAACGCGAGAATTAAAGTATGAATTAATTCCTAATCTGCAACAATCAACCGACAAATTTTGCTGTAACCAAGCCACACAACAACGTACCCTCCTACCATTAAACATTTTTTTTATGAAGTTTGGATTATCTCGGCTACATCTTTCATTTTGTGACCTTCTACAATAGAGTCTATAGGCGGAAATGTATTCTTTTACTTGCTCAGCGGACGGCGCTCAGGACTAATAATTTTTATCAAAAACTTTTCCCCATGTCGTGCTTCGGCAACAACGGAAATAAGCTATGGATAACTACATATTGTGGCATTATTTAAAATGAGGTCGGTAAAAACGCGTGTAAAATTGTCCAAGGTTTGGGAACAAAACTTTTTTCATACTATTTTCAATTGTAAACTTCTCAATGCTATTACAAGAGGGCTTGTCAATATCAGTAATTTATTGTGAGAACTGGTTAAGAATTAAATAGTGGTTGGCCAGGGAGGTGGAGTCATGACCCATTTCCGGTACAGTTTATTATTGAATTGTTGAGATTTCATATTTCTTCCGGTGGAAACTAGCTTAAGGAGAAACGCCGCTGCGCTGTTGAATCGAATCGCATCGTACGATCAAAGGTGCGACGTGTGGATCACGTAGTCATAAGTACGTCACGTTCCGTACAACTTTTCTCTTGTTAAGAGTTTACGTTTAGGTGGTGATGGTGTTGCCTGTTTAATATTCAACTCCATGCAAAGAGGCATGGTGTCTTCCCTTATCTCAAATCCAAACAATTGATTACGAAGGATTTACAATGTGATAATTACTAGTCTCCTCATCTGATATGCTTTTAAGTGCCTCATTTTTCAGTTCAGCCATTTCATGCATAAATCGTGGAAATAAACTAAATTCCGAATTTTTATAGTACATTGGCTTATTTGAGGTTCTCAAAGGTAGTTCGCATAAATGTAACCCTAATGTGTTAAATAATCGAAAATAGAGCAAATTTCAGTGTTGAAAATTGTAAATTTGTCATAATTTGTGACACATTTGAGAATTCTTCTTGTTTATAAAGTCCAATATTGAACATGTCATGTTTTTTGCTCCAGAAAAATATTATTTGCTTGTTTTTAAATTACAAGCGTTCTAGTATTTTTAAATGCATTTTATAATCTAAATTTTAAAGCTAAATAAAACATGCTTTGCTTTTCTTGTAATGCTGAATGCTGAATGCAACAAACTTTGTACACACGGCGCTTTGATAGCGGACATGTACAGAGAAATGGAGATGTATGAGCAAGAGAAGGGGAACTGAAATATGATACATGGTGTTTTTGGATTGGATGAGGGGAACCGAAAGGTTAAGCCCTCTTCGTCGTCCCCATCCTGCCTCACCTTTTCCCCCACTCCTTTTCCCATATCATTATTCTAATTACATTGAGTAACTCAACTGAAAAATAAGTTGCAGCATGGTCATTATTGAGCAATCGGATGAAACAATTCTTTTGTTTACCAAGAAAAATTGTATTTCAAACTTCCTCCGTCACATGGGAATTACATGGAAAAACTCCGTGATTTTCCTAGAGGATTTCGTACTCAAACTTCTCCGTTTCTGTCGAACTATAGAAATAGGGTGCAATTTCCACATGATTTTCCATCCTGACGAGCTGTATATTTCATGTTAACCTAATGCCAATACAATGTACGAACGAGTGACGATTTTACACAAGTTCTCTTCGCAGGGAAAATGAGGTGACTGTAATTTGCACACAACCATCAATTTTTGATTGAACTCATCATTCAACCTCAAATCAAAAAAAATCAACGTTAGTTGGCGTGGCCGTGGTGAAATTGAATGAAATGAACAGGTAGTACGGATGCACCTGAGAATTGTAGTGTGGAATGCACTTGAGGGCCACATGGCATCAAATATGCATTTAAATGGTGTTAGTAGTGTGATGATAATGAGGCAAAGATTGAGTTGGCATGCCATGCAATCCCAGTCTCCTCAACTAACGTATGTACATGATTGTCATTTAGCATGAACAAGATGGGTACTAAAAAGCTCTTCGCATGGCATTTGGAAATTTCTTCGTGTCACGCCTGACTCCAGCACATCGCCAATTCCTTCAACAATCCAGTCCGGTTTGAAATATTCGTGGAAACCCCGCTTTTTTCCCACAACCCTTTCAAAATTCGTGTGAGATCAAAATGGACATTTCCATTATCCAACATTACGTTATTTGAGTCCCCCCTTCAAAATGTATTAGACATTTGAAACAATGTCATTCCTGGCAAACAACTTGAGCTACCACTACAACAATCCAAACACAAAGCCCAACTGTCATTCAAATACATTCATTCCCTATCAAAATCCAACAACGGTTCAATCCAGGATGGAAAGGTGCGGGCTGAAGGTGCTATGTGATCGTGTAAAAAAAATGAGCAGTCACAGTCAGGGAATAGGCATATGCGCTCCTGCCATGTCGCTCTGTGACCAAGCGCACATATAATTTTTTTTCCTTATAAAATAATTTGAAGGAGGGAAAAACTTTTTTTTCAACTTGGTTTTTGGGTTCCACACCCAAGGAAAAGGGATAAAAGTTTGCGTGGGGGACATCACTGGAGTCAGAGTTTCCGGTGTGATTGTGCACGCGATCCTCCCTTTGTACTTTGTTGCGAAGCCCCATCATGCGACCAAGGGGAACCAAAATGTTGAGCCCGAAAAAAGATAAAAATCTTCAAAAAAAACTCTTCATGGGCGGCGCGGCGGTATGACCAGGCTGAGGTAAACCAAACCGTCATCGTCGACGTCGTCCAATTTCCAAACTCCACTGAGGAAAACTCAGTCTGTAAAACCTCCACCTATGGCCTGGCCTTTATCCATAACCATATTATTACACTTTTGGTTCATATTTGCAACAATTATAAAGTTCCGTCTCAAGGCGAGAGGGCCGTGGTGGTGTACGTCTGGCTGCTCCTCACCGAAAATCCATCCACTCCTCGACGTCCCATTTTAATCGGTTTGGTTTGGTTCCGTCCGACCAAAACCAACCATACCATAGCAGAGTGGAGTGAGAATGGGAAACTTCAACTCTGTAAATACAAAGGGACGAAACAAAACATTTTGATTACAGCAGACGTCAATCATTCGGATCCCAATTTTCATGAGAACAATATCATTATTGCATTACGATCCATTACCGAGACGGCGTAAATATTCTCGGAAGTTCCTCAAAATCGGCTCCGTCTGGCGGCGGCGGTACGGTGTGGTGGATGAGGGGTACTCGAAAGATTTTTTTTAAAAATAAAAATTGGACCAAAACAGAAAACAGATCGGATAGTGCAGTAATCGGCTGGCGCACATGTATTTTTAACGGCTAGACGCAAACTCGGAGACACATTAACCAGATTAGCTCAGTTTATTTGCTCCTTGATTTCTGCGCTGTTCGGAATTTTGGAGTTTTATATAAATCAGCTTATACAAAATTCAGGTTGATGTGATGTGATCCCGATTTGAATGTTAATGGTGTTGGCCCAAGTCATCGTTAACTCTTCATGGACGGATGAATGAATGATGGGTGAGATCCATGTAATAGTTTGTTAACATTCTTGTTTACCTTTGCTCTTTTGAGAGGTTGATTAGTCCGTACGGTACGCGTACGGGGGTTCAGGATCGACACAAAGGATGGACGGGCTAAATGCACCCAAAATCCTTCGATGTTTGACAAGTTGAGAAGATGCGGACAGATGATTGGGTGAAGGTGATTTTCGGAGACGTTAGCTGTGAGCCCTGGCGCGTGATAAGTTCCTTTTGTAAAGTTCAAGTGTTGTAGGTCATGCAATGGCTTTGTTCGTGTCTCATGAAAATACATACCGTGCTTCATGACTTCAACACCTTTTTCATTCATGCTTTTAAATACAATCCATTCGCCTTTTTAATTAAATTTATTGAATCTTCAAACGCGAAGGACTCGCCGAGCTGGATTTTGCAGTGGACATGGTAGTAGTAGTAGAGTATGAAATTTTAAATTTGATTGACATTTGCGGGTACATTTAAATAACTATTGATTAACCAATTGCATAGATATCAATTAGTTTAAAGAAAACTAATATACTGTTACCTAGCAAGAAACAACTGTATTGGTTATTTTAACAACCATCTGATGCATGCTTAGACTTTGAAAATTTTTGTTAACTGAATTGAGCTTAATTTATGTAAATAAAGAGTAATAACACTCAACGGCGCTGGTATTGGTCATTTTGGGAATTTCTTCTGTCAAAATATGAGCAGGTGAATCGTCGCAGTTCGTAAAAGTAAAATGGAAAGTCGAAGAACTGAGATTACCTGCCAAGGCATATCAAAGTAAAGTCCAAGTAAAACGGGTCAAGTCACGATATTACCTTCCCTAATTGAGTTTTGCCATGTCATCTTATAGCACTTAGCCATAGTCCCCCTATTCCGTGCAACTTATTAGTTGGACACTCTTTTCGCATGTGGCACGCGGGAGTCAAGTCCGTCGCGGGTCGGGTGCTATGCTCGGCTGGAAAATACTTGACTGACTTCATTTTGAGGTCTTCGGCTATTGCCTCTACATATGGGCATAATCCGCACGTAACCATTTAGTCAAGTCGTGGGTTTTACGGATTTAAGTGGCATGCCTACTATTTCTCTGAATCTTTTAGTACTTGACGCTTCAAACCTCAACATGCACATAGGCCATTCACCACGTGTTAAGCTCAATCTCGAACCGGTGAGGTGTTTGAAGCTCATTAGAAAGAAATTAGATCAAATCAAGATTCTGACATCAAAATTTGTTTTTTTTTTTGTAAATATTTTTGTATAGCAGCGCCATTTGAATGAGCCTTATTAAATAACATTACAGTGCAGTCAATTAATAATTAAAACTAAAAGCAAAGCTAATTATTCAGCAAATCATAAGGGTGGAGCAGTCCTTTGACGGTTGAAGTGGCTTTTAGGAAAATGTTTCCCACAAAGTTGTCATATTTTAATGATACGCCTGGAGTTCATCACAACAGAGCGTCTTTGGGATATGTCACGGTTGCAAAAGTGATGTATCTGCCCTTCAATCAAAATCCCTCAGCCCTACAATTATGATGTACAAGACCTTCCACATTTCCTCAATCTCCAACTACACTACGACTACAACAACTTACATTCCCATGTATTTTATGTGTACAAATCCCTCTCCTCCTAATCAACGTCTTCCTTTATGATTAACTCGTACAGACGATTATTATTTACTTCCTGGACTTATGTAAGTCCCACGGATGTACGGAGCTATTTCCCAAGATAAATTTAAACTTAAATTACTTTGTCTGATTTGTTGAGATCAATCAAAGTCGTACAGACGATTATTATTTACTTCCTGGACTTATGTAAGTCCCACGGATGTACGGAGCTATTTCCCAAGATAAATTTAAACTTAAATTACTTTGTCTGATTTGTTGAGATCAATCAAAAGAATTGCCATATTGTATGTGCCATTATAAAGTTTGCATTCCGAATCACGTACCGCACAGGACAAATTGATAATATACAACTTTTCCACATTCCTGTGATTTAGATAATCGGCCAGAAGAAATTCCATTGGAATTATTGGTTAGTTGCACGCTTTTTGGTTTGAACATTTTGTGGTTGGTGTGAAAGAGATTTGCATATTCATGCACGCTCTTGTTTCCAGGCGTGGCATTTCGGACTTGTTTGTAGGAGAGTAAAACCAGGTTTTTGCACATCAACCTTCTCTCGTATGCAAAATGCTTTGACTCACGAAATTATGAAAATTTGATTAAGAGCATGATGGCAGAAGTCATGGAAGCCGTCCGTTCGCCGCTTTTATTTTGTGAACATTTTAGACTCGGCACACGAAGGAGTCAGTCCGGGGATTTGAAATGCTAGGATTGCTATTGCAGTCTTGAAAACTATTTGCTCAAAGGTGTGCTCTTCTCGTTTGTTCGTCATCGCCTCGCCGTGATCAGTTCCCTCATGCAAACCCTTGTACACGAAAGGGTATTTTTCTCTCATGCAACTATGTACTGAGCAAATTGAATACTCTCACAAGAGACACGACACGCCGAATTTTTACGTTAAGCTCAGACAAATTACGGGCTGAGTATTTAAACATGCGAAGCGTGGTTGGTGGCTTTTGTAAATACTTAATAAATCATAATTTCAAGGCTCAATTGCCCATCTCACACGAGCCTCCAGCTTTACCACCTCGGAGAAAATATTTATATACCTTGGTTTAATCCACATCAACATCCGTCATACTAAATCCCATCCGGGTTTTTACCCTTTACTTTGAACTTGCATTTGAACTGTGTTAAAAACACAGTTTAAAACTATTTTATATAATAAAGTCAAGCGGCTTTGAATTTCCCTATTGATTCCTAGACTAGCACAGTACCTTTCGATTGTATACAGTGTACAGACCTTGGACTATAATATGACTAATCGTGGGAAAGACTACAATTGTTTATCCTCGTCTGTCCATATGGAGCAATACCACAACCAGATCCATCCAGAGCAGCAGTTGTTGGGTTCTACTACAAATGCATTGGATTGGACGAAACGCCATCGCCATCCTTCTTTGACTGTAGAAGAGAGACGCCGTGGTCGTGGCTTGAGAATAATAAAAATAATCATAATAATTTACGAGGAGAGCTTATGGGAGTTTGGGCCCGACCAGGTTGGGGATATGGGGAGAGTGCGAGTGTGAGTGGCTTGGCTGACTGGGAATGGCCGATGGGTTGAAGTGGTTATGGAAATAATTGGCGCTGTTGCCATCCATCCATCCCCTTGACATAATCATAAAGTGAGAGATGGCTATCAACCTAACAATAGACGCTATCAACTTGAGCACAGCTCCCACTGGCTGGCTGCCCTGGACTCCAAAGTCAAACAAAAAAAAATGGACGGAAATCCTTTTTCCAAGTTTCGGTGACTGTAACGTGTACAAGTACGTACTTTACAATTTGAGCCAAGTGCAGTCCTCAGTACACAATGTAATGTAATGTAAAGGATTTTAATGTAATGGACTCTTATCTACCCACGCCACGCTTGGGTGTCTACCAATTTTTCCATCCAACTAAATTACGCATTAGGAGTACTACTACTGTATGAATGGATTTTATGCACCCAAGCTGGTATGCAGAATTTAAAGTTCGCGTTTTTTGTGATTGTAAAACTGGGAATGCTTGAATTCAGTCATTTTCATCAAAATCTAAGCTCCATTTTTATTTGTGTGTCGCACAGCTTGTGTTAAGAGATGAAAAAAACGATCCAGATTAAATAGATTTGTGAAGTGAAAACGGTCTCCCAATGTTGTGCCATGTGTCACCAAGGAGAAAGCACTTAGGCCGTCCATTACACCCGACCCCAGCACCAATGGCTCTCTTATCAAAACTTTTACCACCGACCCACAGTATTTCCCTTTCTTGGATATTAGTTGTTACAACTGCGTTTTATCCACTCTCATTTATTTCATTTCTG